>QFEI01001864.1:0-25075 GCA_003316145.1 Neoboletus magnificus | reverse complement strand
AAAATGTCAGGTCGACCCGCCGGAAAACCAGACCTTTCTGGGTACAACTACGGTGCCATTTCCTCCCTCGTCCTCACAGCCGACCGCTCTGCACTTCCACGACGAGACAAGGAACCGGATGGTGCGCCAACCTCCCTCGCAGGTCGGATTGACCCCAGAGAGATGGGCTCGCGCGTCCAACGAGCCGCCCCAAAAGACATTGAAAAGAAGAAGAAAAAAGCAGGAGACGCTGGTAGACACGACGCCCTCGAAAAGACAACATCTACAAAGCGTCGTACGGAGGCTGGGTTTGGTTTTGCCGACATCATTGAGGCGACTCAGGACGTCGAAGGATTGACATACCGACCGCGTACCGCGGAGACGCGGGAGGTCTACGAGCTCATGCTATCGGCCGTGCACCAGACTCTCGGCGACCAAGCTCATGACATCATTCGCAGCGCTACGGATACGGTTCTAGAGACCCTCAAAAACGAGAACTTGAAGGACTTTGACAAGAAAAAGGAGATCGAGGATATCATGGGTGGTGTTTCCAACGACGCGTTCTCCCAGCTTGTCGCTCTATCGAAGAAGATAACTGACTATGGTGCCGAGGACGAGCAAGTGATCGATCCAGACATGGAGCGGAAGGACGCGGAGATTGACGAAGATATTGGAGTCGCAGTCGTCTTCGATGAGGAGGAACAAGAGGAGGAAGATGAAGAAGGTTACGAGATTCGGGACGAGACCGATGATGAAGAGGAGGAAGGGGGTGATGGGGAGACACGGGAAGAGGGCGAAGGAGAGGAGGATACTGGTGCTGATGAGCTAATTGTCGGTGGGTCTTCCGCTGCTTCTCGGGCAGGGAAGGCCAAAGTGGATAAGGATATCGTTTCTCCACACACCATCGATGGCTTCTGGGTACAACGACAGATTTCTGAAGTCTATCCGGACCCAGTCACGGCTGCGGACAAAGCCGCTGCAGTTCTCTCCATCCTTGGTTCTGAGTCGGGTCTGCGAGACTGCGAGAACCAGCTGATGGAGTTGTTCGAGTACCAGAGCTTCCACGTCATCACCAAGTTCTTAAAGAACCGGGACGTCATAGTCTGGTGTACCAAGTTGATGCGGAGCGATGCAGATGAACGGGTGAATGTGGAGGTAGCGATGCGGGAGAAGGGTGTTGGATGGATTCTGAGGGAACTGGCAGGAGACCGGCAAGCGAAGAAGACCCACGACGATGCTATGGACGTTGATGTCAAAGAGGCCGGCGCGGTGGTACCAAAGACAGCAACTCTGGCTCCTGGTTCCACGGTCCAACCCAAGAAGATCGTCGACCTCGAGAGTATGGCGTTCAGTCAAGGAGGGCATTTGATGTCGAACAAGAAATGCAAGCTTCCTGACGGATCTTTCAAGCGTTCTCGGAAGGGCTTCGAGGAAATCCACGTCCCCGCGCCGAAGAAGTACGCTGGCAGTGACGATGAGCTTGTCCCTGTAACCAAGTTGCCTGAGTGGGCACGGGCCGCATTCACGGTTCCGAGGCTCAATCGGGTGCAGAGCAAGTTGTACCCTGTCGCGTTTGGCACGGATGAACCGCTACTCCTTTGTGCACCGACTGGTGCCGGAAAGGTGAGCTGAGTGATCGTCCGTTGAAGCCGTCTCTTATGGAGTACATGCAGACCAATGTTGCAATGTTGACGATTCTCAACGAGCTGGCAAAGTACCGAGACGAAGAGACTGGCGAGTTTGCGCTCGACCAGTTCAAGATAGTCTATATTGCGCCTATGAAAGCCCTCGTACAAGAGATGGTTGGCAACTTTACCTCTCGTCTTACCTCCGCTTTTGGTGTCAAAGTCGGCGAGTTGACCGGTGATTCTCAAATGACGAAACAGCAAATCTCCGAGACCCAAATCATCGTAACGACACCGGAAAAGTGGGACGTCATCACTCGCAAGAGCACAGATACCAGCTATACGAATCTTGTTCGTCTTGTGATCATCGACGAGATCCACTTATTGCACGACGAGCGTGGACCTGTTCTGGAGAGCGTTGTCGCACGTACTATTCGGAGGATGGAGCAAACTGGCGACTACGTTCGGCTTGTTGGGCTATCCGCAACGTTGCCCAATTACCAAGACGTGGCTACCTTCCTTCGTGTGGACGAGTCAAAAGGTCTTTTCTACTTCGATGCCTCCTACCGTCCATGTGGACTCCAACAACAGTTCATCGGTGTCACTGAAAAGAAAGCTATCAAGCGTTTCCAGGTTATGAACGAGGTCTGCTACGAGAAGCTCCTTGACCAGGCGGGGAAGAATCAAACCCTCGTCTTTGTCCATTCTCGCAAGGAAACCGCCAAGACCGCTCGGTTCATACGCGACCTGGCTATCGAAAAGGAGACGATCACCCAGTTTGTCCGACCCGACTCTGCTACACGGGAAATTTTGACAGAGGAAGCGGGGAACGTCAAGGACAGCAATCTGAGGGACCTGCTCCCTTTTGGATTTGCGATCCATCACGCGGGTATGTCGAGAGAGGATAGGACCCTTGTAGAGGAGCTCTTCGCGGATGGTTCTGTACAGGTGTTGGTATGCACGGCGACCCTCGCGTGGGGTGTCAACTTGCCCGCACACACCGTCATCATTAAAGGGACGCAGATATACAACCCCGAAAAGGGACGGTGGGTCGAGTTGTCTTCCCAGGATGTCCTCCAGATGCTCGGACGTGCTGGACGGCCACAATACGACACTTACGGTGAAGGTATCATCATCACGAATCACTCGGAACTTCAATATTACTTGTCGCTTTTGAACCAGCAACTACCCATCGAATCGCAGTTCGTATCCAAATTGGCGGATAATTTGAACGCGGAGATCGTACTTGGGACGGTCAGGAATCGCGATGAAGCGGTACAATGGTTGGGGTACACGTATCTGTGAGTGTTTCATACTACTCGTGGACCTTTCCCATCTCTGACCTACGTCATTAGATACGTGCGTATGCTCAAGTCCCCTGGGTTGTACGGAGTCGGAATCGACTACCAGGAGGACGACGGCGGCCTGGTTCAGAAACGTGCCGATATCGTTCATTCTGCCGCAGCCTTACTTGAGAAATGCCACCTCATCAAGTACGAGCGCTCTAGCGGTCGATTCCAGGGCACAGAAATCGGTCGTATTGCGTCACACTACTACGTGACCCATAACTCGATGGCAACGTATAACCAGCACCTGCGGCCGACGATGTCGACGCTGGAACTGTTCCGGGTGTTTGCGCTTTCAAACGAGTTCAAGTTGCTGCCTGTAAGTGATCCATTAATCTTATTGTTGGATGAGCTCGCTCACTTGCATCGGTGACTCAAGGTACGACAAGATGAGAAACTTGAACTTGCGAAACTACTGGAACGCGTGCCTATCCCCGTCAAGGAGAGCGTCGAGGAGCCCGCTGCCAAGATCAATGTGCTTCTGCAAGCGTATATATCTCAGCTCAGACTCGAAGGTCCGTCCTTTTCGACTTTATTCATTGTCCAGTGTCATTTATGACCGTGGACTTGTTTAGGATTCGCGCTGGTTGCGGACATGGTGTTCGTGCAACAGTCAGCCGGACGCATACTGCGTGCCATGCTCGAAATTTGTCTTAAGCGGGGATGGGCTATGCCGGCCCGGGCGTGTCTTGCATTGTGCAAGATGGTAGAGCGACGGATGTGAGTCTGATCGTCTCAGTCTATTGTCATATTATGCCTGACCAATGGAACTAGGTGGGGTTCCATGACCCCGCTCCGCCAGTTCAAGGGTGTACCCCAGGAAGTGATCAGGAAGGCTGAGGGCAAACAATTCGTGCGTTCTACTCGCGCAAGATATGGTTAAGTGAGGTACTGATGTAGTCGTTTACTTGTTCTAGCCGTGGTATCGGTACTTCGATTTGAACCCGCCTGAGCTTGGAGAGCTTATTGGTATTCCTAATGCCGGCCGCCTCGTCCACCGACTCGTCCATAACTTCCCCAAACTACAGTAAGTGTTTATTTTTCTTCATAATGAACACGACCCCGACCGAAGTTTCCAGACTCCAAGCACAAGTACAACCTATCACTCGTTCCCTCCTGCGCATCGACCTGTCCATTGTCCCTGATTTCCGCTGGGAAGAGAAGATTCACGGTGGGGCCGAGTCGTTCTTCATCATCGTCGAGGACGTCGATGGCGAGATCATCCTTTTCCATGACACATTCGTCCTTCGTCAGCGTTATGCGGAAGATGAGCACAATGTCACCATCACCGTCCCGATGTTCGAGCCTGTCCCTCCCAATTACTACATCTCGGTCGTATCGGACAGATGGTTGCATGCGGAGACGAGACTCCCCATCTCGTTCAAGCACCTTATCCTCCCCGAAAAGTTCCCCCCTCCGACACCCCTTCTCGATCTTCAACCTCTGCCTCTCTCCGCGTTGCACAACAAAGAGTTTGAGGCGATCTACTCGAATACGATCCGAACGTTCAACAAAATTCAGACCCAAGTGTTCCAAGCGCTCTACACTTCTGACGAAAATGTGTTTGTTGGTGCTCCCACAGGAAGTGGAAAGACCATCTGCGCCGAATTCGCGCTGCTCAAACTATGGAACAAGAAGGATAACTCGAGAGCGGTCTGTGTGGAGCCGTATCAAGAGATGGTCGATCAACGTGTCGTGGAGTGGCGTCGCAAGTTTAGTGGTGTACAGGGCGGAAAGGAGATCGTGAGTTTGACTGGCGAGACGAGCGCGGATTTGCGTTTGTTGGAGAAGGGTGACGTTATTGTGTGTACGCCAAGTCAAGTGAGTGTTCGGAAGGACTAAGATCGATTTTCTTCCTTGTTTTGATGACTATTTGCCTTTTTAGTGGGATGTTCTTTCGCGCAGGTGGCGTCAGAGGAAGAACGTGCAGACGATTGCCTTGCTCATTGCCGATGAGATTCAGCTCGTCGGCGGGGAAGTAGGCCCGACGTACGAGGTGATCATTTCGAGGACCCGGTATGTTTCTGCACAGACAGAGATTAAGACGCGAGTCGTGGCCTGTGGTGTATCACTTGCAAATGCCCGAGATCTTGGAGAGTGGATAGGCGCTCCATCGCATGCCATTTTCAACTTCTCGCCGAGGTAAGCAAGTTTATGATGATAATATGTTCGTCGCTCATGATTCATTTAGCTCGCGACCTCTCGACATGGATATTCACCTCCAAAGCTTCACCATTCCTCACTACCCTTCGTTGATGATTGCCATGTCCAAGCCAGCATACCTTGCCGTCGTGGAGTATGCTCCAACGAAGCCTGTCATTGTGTTCGTCTCGTCGCGACGCCAGTGCCGCCTGACTGTAGACGATCTACTGCTGCACTGTACCGCTGACAACGACCCCGACCGGTTCCTGAACATAGACGAGGCGGATCTGCAGCCGCACCTTGACCACATCAGTGACAAGGGTCTCGTGGAGTGTCTGAAGCACGGCATCGCGTTTTACCACGAAGCACTGGATAAACAAGACAAGGTTATCGTAGAACGTTTGTTCGAGTCCGGTGCGATTCAGGTCCTGGTGGCTTCCAAAGTACGTTTGTTTCCTTGGCCGTTTTGCAGAGAATGAACTCGAGAACGATTGATTAGGATACAGCATGGAGTCTGCCCGTGGCAAGTTACATGGTCATCATTATGGGCGTGCAATTCTTCGAGGGAAAGGAGCATCGATACGTGGATTACCCTGTCATGGATGTGCTACAGATGATGGGGAGAGCTTGTCGTCCTCGGGAGGACGAGCGCAGTCGCTGTGTGCTGATGTGTCAACAGACGCGCAAAGACTTTTACAAGAAGTTCTTGTCGGAGGGGTTGCCTATCGAGTCACACCTACCGACTCACCTTCTTCATGACTACTTCTTGGCTGAGATTGCGGTGAAGACGATCGAGAACAAGCAGGATGCCATGGTGAGCGTTATATCCGTGATGGTTTTGCAAGGGTTGCTCACAAGGGGATTCACGACAGGATATTTTGACGTGGTCATACTTTTACCGCCGGATGACGCAGAACCCGAACTACTACAATCTGCACAACGTCAGTCATCAGGCACTGTCCGACCATCTGTCGGAGCTGGTGGAGAGCACGTTGCAAGATCTGGTGAACTCGAAATGTATTGCGATTGGTACGTTGATACATATGGTCGTTATCTACTTGACTGCTCAATGCGTTTACAGAGGACGAAATGGATGTTTCTGCGCTCAACCTCGGCATGATAGCAGCTTACTACAATATCTCTTGTGAGTAACAGTTCGTGCTATCTCGAGCACATCGCTGAATACGCCCATAGATGTCACTGTCGAGGTCTACACGCTATCACTAAAGGAGCGTACGAAACTAAAAGGCTTGCTCGAAGTCGTCTCTTCATCCGCAGAGTTCGAGACGATCCCGATTCGCCGCCACGAGGACATCGTTCTCCGTCGTATATACGACCGTTTACCCGTCAAGCTTGAACGACCTGATTTCGAAGCACCACACTTCAAGACATTCCTCCTTTTGCAAGCACACTTTTCACGTATCCAACTACCGCCTGACCTCGCTACCGACCAAGTATTGGTGCTTGAGAAGGTGCTGAACCTACTTTCGGCTTGCGTGGATGTCATGTCGTCAAATGCGTGGTTGAATGCGCTTGGAGCTATGGATCTGTCGCAGATGTGCGTACAAGCTATGTGGGAGACGGACTCGCCGTTGAAACAAATACCGCACTTTGAGCCCGAGGTACGTCCCTTCGTGTTTTTTTCACTGCGCAAGCAGGGGTTGATCATCCGCCTAGGTCATCAAACGGTGCAAGGACGCGGGCATCGAGTCTGTGTATGACATCATGGAAATGGAAGACGACAAGCGAAACGAGCTGCTGCAGATGGACGTCAGACAGATGTATGTTGTGGGATCCAAGTCCTATATCACGGATGCTAAGTTTTGTTTGCTATTCGACAGGCGAGATGTGGCCAAGTTCGTCAACTCGTACCCGACGCTCGACGTTTCATATGAGCTTGCCAAGGGGGAGTACACTGCCGGCGCGCCCATCTTTATTAAAGTCGTACTCTCTCGAGACGCCGACGAAGAGGATCCTGACGACCAGATTGTCGTTGCTCCGTTCTACCCTGTGAAGAAGATGGCCAACTGGTGGCTCGTCGTTGGTGAGCCGAGCACGCGGCAGCTTCACGTCATCAAGCGTGTTACCATCAGCAAGAGTCTAGCTGTCAAACTCGAGTTTACGTTACCCAAGGGCACCCATTCGTTGAAGTTGTATGTGATCTGTGATTCGTATGTCGGCGCGGATCACGACCTGAGCCTGGATCCGGTCGAAGTTGCCGAGGGAGAGGAAAGTGATAGCGATGGGGATGAGGATGAGGATGATGAGGCTGACAGTGGGGATGATGCGATGGAGGAATGAGTTCGTTGGTGAACGGATCCTCGCACTGTATTTTCTAGACGTCGATGTAGTGTTTGCTTTCTTTTTTCTGCTAGCTTCGTTCGTAACCCATATCATTTGTTTGAAGATCTTGGGCGTAGTCTTCCAGAACTCAAGTACTCATTGGCCAGCTTCAAAATACGATGTGTGTACGTGATCACTACTATGAGGATATAAGCCGAGTTGAACAGGACCTCACATCAAACCATCGATGCGTCGGAACAGCAGGCTACCATATTACCGTCGTCGTCAGTGACAGCGGGAAGCTGATAACACGCCCCGCCACGTGGTTGGTCATCAAGAACATTGTAGTATGTAAGCCGCACCCTAGAAGAACGACTGTCTTATATGGGATATAGCATGCGGCCTAACTGTGGTGATCCTGTGGATCCCCATTGGTGCGTGTCCTGTACTAGCTGGCGATTTTATAAGCAGCCTGGTTGCACGGACACGCTGCTTCCAACCCGCCCACCATGAGCTCCTCGAGCCGCTCTGTCCCGGCTCGTAGTGGTCGCAAGTCTGCACCGTGCCGTTATCACAGTCAAGGACTCCATTGTCGCTTTGGGGACAAGTGCAGGTTCAGCCATGACTCGGACGTGCAGGTAAGCCCACTCTTGTACCGTACACAAGCGCCGAAAGCTGACTCTTCAACGCCGTTGACCCCTAGCCGACCGGGAAAGACGCGGGTGTGGACCAGCCAGTAGTTCATTTCGTTTCATTGGATGTGCTGACCACACTGAACGCTCTTGCCAGCGCCAACCCCGTGATTCCGATTCTGCAGACCCGGCATCCAATCCTCCTTCCTACGATACCTCTGATGCTCGCCCCAGACCCAAGCGTGGGGAGAAAACTTGCCGTGCTTGGAGAGCTGGGACATGTACCAAAGGGTCCAAGTGTTGGTTTGCTCACGATATCGACGTATGTTTCTTTTTTCTACAAAGGAGTTCGTCCGTCGTTGAGCCATGTGTTCAGAACCCAGGACTTGAAACCTCCAGATCGAACAAGCAGAAACCTGCTGCAACATCACGTCCTGCGCCACCTCCTGTGGAGGGAGTTCCCTCCACCACCCCAGCTGCAAGTTTGCCACGTGCTGAACATAACCTCGTGGAAGTTGCACGTATTCGAACACGAGACGCCGAAGCTGCTGCTGCTGCTCGTAAGCGCGTTGTCAGAGAGGAAGCAGCGAAAACGATTAGCCAGGTTGTCTTCGGCTCCATCGTAACCTATAGCGCGGGACTCGACGTTCCCAAACTGATAACAGGTTTTGAGACATGCACGTTGCGTGTTGGAAACCTTCCCCTGGATGTAAAGGAGGATGATATCCACGACTTACTCAGAGGTCAGGGCGTAGACCTCAACCACTTCCACCTCATGATCAAGAAAAAATCGGATCGTCAGCCCGAGGCACACATCGTCACAGACATTGCTGCAGGACGCGCGCTCGCCTTGGGTCTTGATGGTGTCGAATTTCAGGACGAAACCTTAGTGGTCGAAATGTCCGCTACCAACTCCCTTGAGGGTATGAGCGCCGCGACTGGTCAAAGTTCTGAGATCCTGACCATCTCCTGGCGCGCACCCTCTGCGCGCTATGTCGCGGAGTACGTCGATGTTGCTGCAGCTAATGCCAAGGTCAAAGAACTAAACCGTTCCATTCATGGCGGTCGTCGTATCAAAGTGGAAATGAACTCTCAACCCCGTGGTCGCTTCATCCCCAACTTGCGACTTAACGCCATCAAAATCGACAATCTTCCATCCTCTGTTACCGATGCGGATGTCATCGGGTTCACGGACTCGATGTCCGTCAAGCGACTACCCATCGGTGGCATCTTTGGTATCATGTACCCCATCGAGCAAATTGCCAGACTGGTTCGGGATGACATCGAGCGGGCTGTTCCACGAGGACTCAAGAAATTCGATGACCCCCCCGGCACGTGTTCCGTGGAGGGTATCGTTTCCGCACGTGCTCACTTTTCGTCATGGGATGAGGCACACACCGCCTATACACGCCTCTCGGATAGGCGATACGGTAACCAAGCTGTTTGGCTCCGACTTCCCGATCCGATGTACTTTACGCTTGTCATACCGGTGGAACAATACAAGGCTCAAAAGGCACAGTGGGACGACCTTCTGAGCTCGATCAAGGATAGGAAGGCCTGCACACTCAATGTGCGCGACACCGGGAATACTGTTCGCATTCAACTTTCTGGATCGGTGAAGGAAGCGACGGGTGCGTTGAAGGTTCGGGTGGAGAATCTGGCTAGGGGAGACAAGGTGGAAGGTTGGCATCGGTCATTGGGCAATCCAGGCAATCCGTTCATCCTCCGCGTTCATTCCGAGACTGGAGCATACCTGCGCGCTGATTGGAAACGGCAATCTTTGAAGGTCTACGGCGCGCCAAGGGCTGTCGATAACGCTCGCGAGATGATCAAGCATGAGCTTGACAGACTCGCTTCCTTGGACTATACCATTACCCTCGCGTGGAATTCTGTAGGGTTCTTTGTGAGAGAAGGGATCCAGCAGCTGAAAGAGACACTCGGAGAGAACAATGTTAGGTTCGCAATGTCGTCCAGGAAAATAACTGTTTCAGGCGGCGAAGAAGCGCGACATGCTCTAGATCGTCTCATCACGCTTTCTCATAAAGGCGACGGTGGATTCCGTAATGCATCGCAGGGCAACGAAACCTGCCCGATTTGCTATGACGATGTCTCTTCTCCGTATCAGCTAGGGTGCGGCCATACGTACTGTGTCGCCTGTCTTCGCCATTTCATCTCGTCGGCTCTCGATTCAGATCAATTACCCCTGAATTGCCTCGGAGATGAGGCTCGGTGTCGCGTTCCCATTGCCATCCCCACAATTCAGCAGTTTCTTCCCCCGGCATCGTTCAATCGGCTACTAGAAGCAGCATTCGACGCGTATGTCACGAAACATCCTGAGGAGTTCAAGCACTGTAAAACCCCTGACTGCGTGCAAATCTATCGTGCCGTCCAGACCGGCGCGGCCCCCCAGACGCTCCACTGTCCGTCTTGTTTCTCCGCAGTATGTAACGGGTGCCATGAAGATGCGCACGATAGCTTGTCTTGCGCTGAAAGTAAAGCACGGCGCGATCCTGCGGAGCAGGAGCGCCTAAACGATGCTTGGATCGCCTCGCAAGGCGGACGCGTGAAAAAGTGTCCACAGTGCAGCGTGCCAATTGAGAAACTGGAGGGGTGTAATCACATGTCGTGCCGGTACGCAACAATCCCGTGTTCCCTCCCGAACGGTCTGACTCACCCATCGACGTGTAAACGTCGATCATTAGGTGCGGCGCACACATCTGTTGGCGATGTATGAGGGTCTTTACCCACCAGACGATCTACGATCACATGAACGCTGCCCATGGGACGATCCATGACGATCTGCCGGGTGTGCCGGAACCACCGGCCAACATCGGCATTATAGTCGATATCGAAGAACAGCGAGAGCTTTTCCGACAGGTAGAGGCGCGTCGGGCCGCCGCTGCTCGAAACGCGAACGGAGCACTCCCGGGGTGGCACCAGGACGCTGGTTTCTTGGGTGCGGACTATCTCGGCCCAGCACGTCAGGCACGGGAACGCTGGCGCGAGGAAGAAGAGAGAGTGGAACGTTACATGAGGTTGCAACGCCAGCGAGAAGCCGAGGAACGGGAGAGACGTCTGAGAGAGTTGCGAATGCTCCGAGAAGCGGAAGAAAGGCGGAGGGCAGAACGGGAAGGACAGACGGGGGGGTGGGGTTGTACGATTATGTGAGACGTTGACGAGTTGGATTGTCACTCTGTCTTTGGTATGACAGACTGTCTTACATGCTTGTAATTTTTTCAGCGCGGTCGATTTGTAGCTACATGAACATTCGATGTGTCAGATAGTGTAATGATGTTGGGATCCTGAATCCCTGATATGATGGGTGCCTCTTTGGTGACAAGGATCCCATGATTTCAAGTGCCCAGACTAACGGTGGTCGTCAGATGCCATTATATCTCTTCTCTCTGTCTCTTAAAAAAGAAGAAGAGAAAACGAGCGCATGAGAATGGAGGTCCCCGATTCCAATGCCAACTTGATGACCAATTACTAACCATTCATGCTCACGGTTCAAACTTTAAAAGCTTCCAAATGGTTCATATCGTTTTCTTCCAGTTCACGCACCATGGACTCCTCGAACTACTCTGCTGCAGCCCGTAATCATGGGTCGAAACCGTGTCGTCTGTATAGCCGAGGACATTGTCCCCTTGGGGATAAGTGCAGGTTCGGTCATGGCGCGGATGCGCAGGTAACACCCCCTATTGTATCATTGATAAACTCTGAACATTGACCGTGACGTCATCACTCCAGCCTACTCGCAAAGATAACCATTCGGACCAGCCAGTAGTTTAATTCAATTCATTGGACATATTGGCCATACTAAACGCTCTTGCCAGCGCCAGCACCAGCCCCGCGATTCCGCTTCTTTGGACCCAGCATCAAGTCCTCCTGCCCACAACACCTCCGATACTCGCCCCGCACTCAAGCGTGGCGAGACTCCTTGCCGTGCTTGGAAAGCTGGGACATGTACCAGAGGGTCCAGGTGTCGGTTTACTCACGATATTGATGTGTGTTTCTTGTTCGGACAAAGGTGTTTATCTGTCATTGAGCCATGAGTTCAGAGACCAAGACTCGGATTCTCCAGATCGAACAAGCAGAACCTTGCTGCTACATCATATCAAGTACCATTCTCGGTGGAGGAAGGTTCTTCTATCTCTCCATATCCGCCACCTTCAGGCCACAACCTCCCAGAACCTGTGCGTATCTGCGCACAAGAGGCAGAAGTTGCTGCTGCCGCCAATGAACGTGGAAATGCCATTATCAGAGAGGAAGCAACCAGAACGATTATTCAAGTTGTCTCTGGCTCTATCGTAACCTATAGTGCGGGACTCGATGTTTCTAACTTGGTAACAGGTTTCGAAACATGCACGTTACGTGTTGGAAACCTTCCTCTCAATGTGAAGGAGAATGACATCCACGACTTACTCAGAGGTCAGGGCGTAGACCTCAGCCATTTCCACTTTGTGATCAAGAAAAAGTTGGGTCGTCGGCCCGAGGCACACATCATCACAGACATTGGTGCTGGACGTGCACTTGCCTGGGTCTTGATGATGCCGAATTTCAAGGCGAAACCTTAATGGTCGAAATGTCCGCCACCAATTCCCTCGAGGGTATGAGCGCCGTGACTGGTCAGATTCTCGAGATCCTGACCATATCCTGGCGCGCACCCTCCACGCGCTATGATCAAGCATGAGCTTGACAGACTCGCTTCCTTGGACTATACCATTACCCTCGCGTGGAATTCTGTAGGGTTCTTTGTGAGAGAAAGGGTCCAGCAGGTGAAAGAGACACTCGGAGAGAACAATGTTAGGTTCGCAATGTCGCCCAGGAAAATAACTGTTTCAGGTGGCGAAGAAGCGCGACATGCTCTAGATCGTCTCATCACGCTTTCTCATAAAGGCGATGATGGGCTCCGTAATGCATCGCAGGGCAACGAAACCTGCCCGATTTCATTTCGTCTGCTCTCGACTCGGATCGGCTCCCTCCAAATTGTCTCGGAGATGAGCCTCGGTGTCGCGTTCCCGTTGCCATCCCCACAACTTAGCGGTTTCTTCCTCCAGCATCGTTCAGTCGGCTGCTAGGGGAAGCATTCGACATGTGTATCGCGAAACACCCTTAGGAGTTCAAGTACTGTAGAACCCCTGACTGCGTGCAAATCTATCGTGCCGTCCAGACCCGCGTGGCCCCCCAGACGCTCCATTGTCCGTCTTGTTTATCCGCGGTATGTAACGGGTGCCATGAAGATGCGTATGATGGCTTGGCTTGTGCTGAAAGCAAAGTACGAGATCCTGCGGAGCAGGAGCGCCTAAACGATGCTTGGATTGCCTCGCAAGGCGGACACGTGAAAAAAAGTCCACGGTGCACTGTGCCGATCGAGAAACTGGAGGGGTGTGGTCACATGCCCTGCCGGTACGCAACATTCCTATGCAGCAATCCGGAACAGTCCGACTAACCTGTCGTGATGTAAACCTCCATCGTTAGATGTGGCGCATACATCTGTTGGCGATGTATGGGGGTCTTTGACAGGGAAACGATTTACAATCACATGGACACCGCCCATGGGACCATTCACGACGATCCGCCGGCTGATCCGGAGCCACTGGTTAATATCGATATCGGGATTCCGATCGATGTTGAAGAACGGGAAGAACTTTTTCATCAGCTGGAGCCGCGTTGGGCCGCTGTGTTGCGAAATGCAAACGAAGTACATCCAGCATGGCACCACGATGCTGCCGTATTAGATGCAGACTACGTCGACATAGCGCACTAAACAAGAGACCACCAGTATAAGGAAGAAGAGAGAGAGAGGAACGTCTCATCATGTTGCAATGGCAGCAAGCATTGGAGGAGCCAGAGAGAGTTCTCAGAGAACAGCATCAGCTCCGAGAAGTCGAAGAGCAGGAGAGACATCTCAGAGAGGAACGCGAGCGCGGAGAGATCGAGGAGCAAGAGAGACGTGCCAGAGAACCGCGCCGTCTCCGAGAGATCGGAGAACAGGAGAGACGTCTCAGAGAAGAACGCCAGCGCCGAGAACTCGAGGAGCAGGAGAGACGTCTCAGAAGAACGCCGGCGCCGAGAACTTGAGGTACAAGAACGGTGTCTCAGAGCACAGCGTGAGCTCCAAGAAGAGGAATGGGAAGAGCGTCTCAGAGTGTATCACCGAGAGGCAGAGCAACAGCAGAGGACACAAGAGGAACGATGCAGTGGGGATTGCTGTATGATTATGTAGAAAGTTCACAATTCCAAAATGACTCGGATCGTCCTGTTGAGTCTTGATGCGATATTTCTTGTAATTTCGGTGGCTCCCGGTCGAGCTGGCTGCTTGCCAGTGTAGCTACACGAACACCTGATGTGTCGAGTAGTATGATGTTCAATCTCACCACTAAGTACGAGATCACTATCATGATGGCTTCGCGCTTGGATGCAATAATAATCCTTACTGCTCGCCAAGCAACATTAGTAGGGGTGGCGGTGTCCTATTGCTGTATTGAATGGGGCTTACGTAATAGTCAAACAAACATTAGAGCGCCTTCACAGGCTGGACAGTCGGTGTAACACACTGCTATTATCGTCCTCGACGTCGGCCTTGCGAGCTGGGCTACCGATCGTCCATTTTAACACAGGGTTGGAATACCACTGCCACTGTCTACTTCCGGAGCATTTCCAAGCCAAATCGTGTCACGCCCGAACAAATCTGACCCATTGACTCGTACCAACATTCTGACTCCATCCGTATCGCATTTTCTTCAGTACATATGCCCCACCACGAGGCGCATATTCGTCTTCTTTGACGCATTTTATTTTCGCAGGGCACATCCCATGATGTCCGAATCGCGTTTCAATGCCGAAGACTCCCAACTGATCGCTGACCTACACCGGATTTCACAAGAGTCGCCCAAACTCATCCGATCGACCGTTTACCCTGTCCCATCGGACCCCACGGTCGAGATCCGGAGCTGGAAAATGAACGAGTTCAAGTACTATGACGTTCCGTCACCGTTCCCGACACTCGCCCGAGGTCTATTTACAAGAGAATTGGAAAAAGAGAAGGGGAGCGATCAACCTCGGTATCAGATCGTCGCCCGTGGATATGATAAGTTCTTCAGCATTGATGAAGTACCTTGGACAGACGTAAGTTCAAAGTTCTTCTGGGTTGCGAAGAAAGCGGCTTTGATCACATTTCCTTTTTGAAATTCGTCGACTGTACGTGACAGTGGTCATCTCTGGAGGCGCACACTGGTCCGGAATACACGTTGTCACTGAAGTCTAATGGTTGCATCATTTTCATTGCTGCTATTTCGCCCTCCCAATTGATTGTCACGTCCAAACACGCCCTCGGAGAGATGGATGGCGTCCTGGAGACACATTCACAAGCTGGCCACAGATGGCTCAAAGCGCATCTTGCATCAAAAAGGAAAACGGAAGAGCAACTCGCGGCCGCGCTCTGGAAGAAGAATTGGACTGCGGTGGCAGAGGTAGGATCGAACCCAGAGATAGTTTGGAGTCGTGAACTGACGACGAACTTATTCTGGAAGCTGTGCGATGACGACTTCGAGGAACATGTATTACCCTATCCACCAGAGAAGTCCGGCCTTTACCTACATGGTATAAATGAGACTCGCAAGGAGTTCCACACCCTTCCTACGCACGTCGTCGATGCGTTCGCAGATGAGTGGGGCTTGCTGAAAACTAGGACCATCGTATACGACACAATAGCAGAGGTGAAGAAATTCACTGACGAGATTGCCAAGACGGGAGAATGGAAAGGAGAGCCGCTGGAAGGATTCGTGGTCCGTACCAGCATTGTTGGCCTGAAACCTGGTTCAGAGTCTCGTGACAAACGACCGCCGTATCCTACTGGTTCTTCGTTCTTCTTCAAGGTGAAGTTTGACGAGCCGTATATGATGTATCGTGACTGGCGGGAAATCACGAAGTCGCTCTTATCCACCCAAGGCTCGCTTAATGACGCCAAACTTCCCAAGTCCAAGATGAAGCGCAAGGAGACGCAGGTTTATCTCAAGTGGGTCAAGAATGAGATTAAAACGAATCTTAGCGCCTTTCAGGGGTATGCGCAGGGAAAGGGAATCATAGCTACTAGGAAGCGGTTTTTGAATTGGCTGGGCACCGAGCAAGGGAAGGCGGATATATCTGACCTTGAGGAGGAAGACCAGGCTGTCAAGGGGTTCGGTAAGACCATCATTGTGCCCGTTGCTGTCCCAGGGTGTGGTGAGTTGATGCCTGCTCTCTCAATGATCGTGGAGCTGATATCGCCAAAACTCAGGTAAGACGTCGGTCTCTGTTGCACTCGCCCATCTCTTTCCGTTTGGACATACCCAAAGCGATGAAGCTCCCTCCTTTGTCAAAAGCGTTATCAATCTCTTCAAACAACACGATGTTGTCATCGCTGACAAGTAAGTTTGCGATTTCATCTCATCGAGTATCTGTTCACAATGTTCGTATGTAGAAACAACCATCTGCGACGACATCGAACGGAATTGCGCGAAGCAGTTTCCAAAATCTATCCACCAGTCCGTCTGCTCGCACTAAATTGGGCTCTGAACCAGCCACGAGCGAAAATACTTCGAATTTGTGGAGATCGCATCTTGGATCGTGGCGATAAACACCAGACTCTACGCGCTGACAAGGTCGGAAAGTTGCATGAAGCTGTCATCTGGCAATTCCTCATCCACACGGAAGAGCTGGGAGATTCCGAAGCTGACGCCAGCATTGAGATGAATATTGATGAGCCGCTCGAGGCGACAGTGGTGCGTGCGGTCGATGGATGTGTCAACATCCTTGGCTTGGAACGACCCAGCCAGGAGCAAATCGACGAAGCCGTGGCAGTCGCAAAAGCATATACGCCAACGAAGAAAAAGGCAGATAAGAACGAGAAGAAGGCGAAAGTACCTGCGCCACCACGATACTTTGGGATATTGGTCGAACTGGATCTTGAGGCCGTTGTCGCTCCCCTGATGGAGCAAGAGGAAGATATCCCATGTGATGGCAAGACATTTTGGTGCAAACTGGTCAGTGATAAACGGGTTACCGATCGACCCCATATCACTATCGTGCATAAAGCCTGCCTGCCTGCAGACGCGGACCTTTGGGAACGGTGCACCGCGCTTGACCAATTGCCGGCGATGCCTCTCTTCTCATTCACTCTTGGACACCTTGTTTGGAACGACCGAGTTATGGCATTGACTGTCGATGACTTGGAACTTGCCAAAGAACCCAACAACGATGCTGATCCAGGACAGGAAAAGCATGAGTTCGTCTCGAAATTGCCCGCCGACGTTAGAGACAGCCTTCATATCACGGTTGGGACCCTGAACGCCGATGTCCCACCATACAAAGCAAAGGGTCTCGTGGAGGCGTGGCGAAAAGGAAAGCGGACCGGTATTGGTTCACTAGAGCTGGCAGGGTTGTCGGCCGTGGGCAGACTCAAGGGATTGATGTCGTGATATGATGCCACCATTAGGAGCCACGGAACATAACACTACCACAGACCGCGTTGCCTGAGCGCAGGCCAAGCATAGGAATTTCTCCTTCATGAATGTATACACATATAATCAAGTGCTACGTACACACTGGTACTGTTTATCTGAATTATTGGCATGACTCCCTTTGCCACCTTTCTGCCCGGGCTCGAACCCCAAACCCAATCCGGCAGTTGGACGGGGCTACTAGTAATTACCCATTGTGCATTAACCCTCGATCGATCAGAACGATGCTGACATCAGCATATATGCGCGTCAGAAGAGTATATAAACCCTGGCATACCTTGGAGTTGAAGCGTGTAGCTTGTGTCCCCCCTGTCTTCCCCGAACCACCATCGGCGCTCGGCCAATACGTCCCAGAGCCATGTTTCCACATGACTACTCCACCTGCAGACTCGACATTCGCGTCAAGCTGACATGAACAAGCTGGCACCGTATCCGGCGGATCCGCAACAAGGTTCGCTTTCTTCTTCCAGCGCACACGGATGTATTGCGCCTGCTTCAAGAAAGGACGCAACGCTGGGTTTCCCGAGCACACAAAAAATGTGTGTTTAGTCAAGGTAAAACATTCTTCGCTCCATAAACTAGATCTGGTGTTCTCTTCATCGTCTGGAGGTGATTGAGCGCGTGAGATCTTGCGGTGGTAGAACCGACGATATGGAACGAGCCTGTTTACCTTACCCCATGGAGTAACAGGTAGAGCGCAGCAGAACACAGCTCTCACAAGATCGTACCCATGGAGTAGAGTGCAACGTGTGGGGTCCAATGCCCGTGTACCTCTATCTGGATTGAACCATAAATTCGGTACGTTTCTTCTCGTCGTTGGAACAATCAAGATTCCACGAGGAGAGTGTGAGTAAACCCCGTTATCCGATCGCTACGCGAGACTTGGCTTATAGGTGAGTCAGGCGTGGCGGATATGGGCCTTACAGTTGAGTAGGTGAGTAATTAGAGTCGCTCCTCGATGCTTAATCATGGAAATAACAAGCAGAAGCGACAACCTACTCTTAAAGGAAGGACCAATCATCATCACAGGATTTGCAAAACATCGGTGTGTATTTTCTTATCGGTGTAACCAGTTTCTAGAATCATTGCACGATGAACTCGTGGTCAGCGGCTACTCGCCTGTATTCCTGATGCATAGTCCGTTCGAGACATGCGATCAGCTCCAACGCGCCAGCGTAGTTCAACGGAAGCGATGGCAAGTAATGGTACAACCGTCGATGGTGTAGAAGGGAGCGAGCCGATATTTGAATGGACTCAGTTTCTGAGCTGTCCCGGTGATCCCATGGGGGATTGAAGAGATCATGAATTCAAGTATACACAAGGACAAGATTGCGTGGTTCAGTCGATGGGGGTAAGTCCGCCGTCTGACTCGGGCATAGATTTCTTGGTGGAATAGACGTTCCCTTGATCAACGGTGGGTTTTCGACGGAGAGCGGTACATGGAAAATTCGGAGACAATGATTGGCGAAATGTGCTGGATGGGTAATCCAATCATGGATTCCCGCGGCCTCGGTTTGTTTTGTGGCAACGCCTCTGATATTTTTGCGACGCGCGTTTCCACGTCAACCTTGTGGAATGGAAGGGGGTGGCATCTGCAAAGCAGACGAGTAACGTTATCGCTTCACGACTGTCGAGCAATCCTTTCTCAAACAGCGAGCCGTCTCATTGGCTGACCAGCGTCTAAGCGGTCCAGAAAAGTGCATTTAGGTCATGCCAAGCTGAGTGCCTTGCTAACCGGACACAAAATGTGCTTTTTTGTGGCGTTCCAACTCTCTGAGGCTGTGAGAGGTGGCCGGCAAGGTGAGCCGGTCCAAGCGAGCGCGGTGGCTCCACCCCGTAGCCAGATGACTTCTGCAAAAGGTTGCCGAGCGCAACCCCTCTCCCACCTCAGTTTGACATCATGTCACATTGAATTCGCCGATCAGAGAGATACGCGACGAGCCTCCGTCGCATTGAGCGTTAACACCGAACGTAGCCACGAACCCTCAGGAAAACTAGACTGAGAGTGACGTTTCAGGGGAGATCTGGATGGCGTTCGGCAGCGCCCACATGATGGCGGGGAAGGGTCGGTGGTCGGGCCTCATGTCGTTGAGGCACGGTTTCCATTTGCAATCATAGAATTGGATAACCATCGGTACAAGAAGAGTTCTTAAGCGTCCAGATCCACAGGTAATTAGTGACATGCCCTGGCGCCGGCGGAGATGGTACCATTGCGTACATTTACAAGACGAGCAAGGGTAGTCACTGATTCCTCGTACCAACTGTACATGGAAGTGAATAACCAGTCATCAATGAGCTAGAAGTCATGCCATTACAGTACGTGTCAGGGATGACCAACCTCGCGAAGCCTCTTGTAGAAGCTACGCAGTTCGCCGTTCGGTGGCGGAGAGTCCAAATGGATCTGACCGAGGCAACGTTCTGGAAAAGTCGGTTCCTTCCCTCCTCGGACGTGGGAGAACGTAACGTATTGGAAATATCGTGGGACCGCCTGTATGATACAATGCGTGCCTGGTCGACCGTCTTGGGCATCGTCAAGATAAAGTCCTGAAAGCTTAGTTCACCTTGGAATATTCACGTTCACACAGGTGATCATAAAGGTAACCGGCCCTCGTATCGATCAGCACGGCTGAATACATTCGGAGAATCCCACGAGCTCTCTCATCATGCATCAACCACCACAGTCGTCTGGCGTGGGGAGATATGGTTTTTGTGCGGTACCGTAAACAATTTACGATGTCGACACATAACCTTCAGAACGGAGTACGAGACACACCACAGCTCCCCTGATTAGGGGCTCCTTTACACAACAGGGCCCGCAAGGGATGAGAGATTGAGGGGTAACGCAAAAGTGTTTTGCATAATGGTTCCGTCGTGGTTTTCGGAGTCCATTGCCAAGACAGCAATGCTTGTGCATCCCGTGATACATCTCGTGAACCTGAAGGACATTCACCCCACGTCTACTAACTTGGTCAGATGAAAGTGCAGTGGCAACCTAATATGTGGCCGCCAAGGTTTTGACAAGCTCGAGAGCGTCCGTGATTGCCTGCGTACAGTCCAGTATAGGCTTGGCATCGATATTGTTAAAATTTGATTTCGAATGGGTCGAAGAACTAGCCAAATATATTCCCGGGACTATTGGCGAACAAAGCGGACTTGCAGAACTCGGTGAACTTACCAGTGAGATCGTCAACAGACGAACATGATTTGGGATGAGGCTGGAACTTGCACGCGTTGAAACATTTGGGCTCCATTGCGATAGTCTCCCTCTTTCATATATATATTACCATGCAGGGCATGCATTTGTGCCTGCGAAAAAACTCAGTGCTAATATTCGCAAATAGGATCAGTATCATCTAAATACCAGAACTGAGGGATATACTGAGTAATCATTCGCGGTGTTGTGTCGTAGAATTTTTCGCTGTACCTAAAAGTTGTGCCCGTCTCCGAAGATTTACGCAAAGGGACCGGATAGTCTCCTGAAGATTGCCCCTTTCCATCTTTCCATCTGTTGGACTGCCTCATCCTATTCAGCGAGTAGCAGATAATATCGGTGACATTCCAAACGGTGACATTCTTGTAGCTCCTACCACTTGCAAGAGGTGTTAAGTGAGAAGGTGATGGTCCATACGTGTTCGTCGTGCTTGCTATTTGTGCTTGCGTAACAGTGTCCCGGAATAAGACGGAACAACCTGCGAAGGATGCAACAAACGGTCCACGGTTCGCGATGGCAATAGACTGACGATTGCATTCGTTCACAGGTTACTTGGAGCACGGAGGGTCGCTGAAAATATTAAGGCACCTGAGTTTGTTGCAGGACACGGTGAAGAGATACATAACTTCCATCGGGTAACCATGTGAGAGGGGTGAGTGATCGGGGACAATCTGACTGGGAGGGGCACGTCAATGAGTATCTTCCATCAGTAATTGTTGTGGGTGAAGGTGATCTTCCGAAAGAGCTGCAGAGCCGCACGAGAAGAGTACTTCAAGATTGGATTAAGTCGCAGTGCCATTGAGGAAGACCAGGGAGTATGGTACGAGTAGCCGCGATTCATATAGTCTCGTGGCATGCCTATCTTGAGTTTCTCCGCAGTCAGTCAGGCCCGACAATTGAGATTAGTTGGGGCTATCACATGTACCAGTTAGTAGCTATTACTCGTTACGTTGGTGAGCACCTTATCGCAAACCTGGTCGAGTGTGAACCAAGACGATGGTGAACAAAATAATTCGTGTGAGGTGAAATAGCCAAGAAGTCAATTCGTGCCATGTTCATGCTCGTGACGTTTCCACTTTCCTCGCTCGAGTTCCGGACCCTCCAACCTGCAGGTGGATCCTCCATCTGACGTGAGATCTGCGCACTCTGACACAGATCTTGCACAGGTATCGTGGTATCAGGCAAGAAAATACTCGTCAAAATATACCAGTCACCATTCACCTAGGCAAGGTTATCCGCTCCGCCATAGAATGACCAGGGCTCTGAAATGGCGCCGTGTAACGATGGAGACCGAATCATTCGGTCCCGATTTTGTTGGCTCCCACGCCAGACTGCTCGAGCTCCGATATACCTTGGAACATAAAAGTAAAATTGATCAGCTGTTCTGCTAGGCGATAATGGGCGGTTGCGATGGGCAATCAGTTCTTCGGATTCCAGAACCAATACTGTTAACGCTTACATAGATTTCACGACATCAAAATCGATGGGACCTGCATGTCATCTGACCTTTTAAAAATCAGCGCTGAAGCCCAAATTATGGTCTTGGAGATGCCCCTGTACCGGCGTTAGCATCGCCACTGCGAGGAAGCAAAGTTGTTTCTGGATGCCCGATTTACTCGTCGAACTGTCAATCTCCAGTGACAAACAGCCCGACTTGTATACCTATACCACCTTCTACTCAGTTCTGTAACAATAAGAAGTAGCCTGGGGCGAATGTCAGACTGCAACTGGATTCAAACCGTTAGGCTGACCGTTCTGGCGGTGGCAGTACTTGGCTTTCCGTTTACACCAGTTTGTTGAACAAATAATACCATTCCTATTCCTAATCAGGCCAGCTTGGTATCATCCACATATCAATCCCCCGAGCGCACCACGCGCGTCGCCTGGGTCGTTGAACAGCAACGTGAGCACACCCGAGGCCGGCAGGCCACAGTGTTCACTATATAGGCTTGCAGCCTTGATTTTTTCACCCAAGAACGAGAAGTTCAACATTGTTAATACGTTGGCTAGACGCTACCGTGGTTCGTCGAATTGTTCCCACACTGTCGATCCCAGTGACGAGCAATTCCACCTGATTTCATATGAGCTAACATTGTGATAATTTGCTCCTTTTCTGGTCCGACTCAGATCTGTAAGGACGGTGTGACACGTTATCATCGCTTCGCAGGAGAACCCGCACAAAAGGAAATTAACACAGTGCTCGCCAGACTTTTCGAAGTATGTACAATATTATCACCTTTTCGCGCACCCTCGAGGCGGCCCCGGCCGACTCTTTGGCGTGCACGTGGAATATGTCGTCGATTGCCATGCATCATTCCATCGCCTTGTTGTATTCGAAGCAGAGATCAGTGGAAGCGCTGCGACAACCCGATCAGGCATGATCCTGTTTATTTAAACCAGGGAAGTTGTTCGTGAGCGGTCTACAGCCAGGTCCAAAATGTCAGACCGCTCTCGCCCAGGTTCCACTTGGCTTTCGATCTATCTTGGCTTGCAGGGCAAATAGCGATATCCTAGTCCGGCTTGCTCAGACAAAAAGTTTCTCGGTCCCAATCCCCATGGTTCGTCGGATTGTACGTGTGGCTCGAGATACCTCCCTGGGACTCAGGTGAGCCGACACGATGACAATCTGCTCTTTTGCGGATCGGGGAATGTGTTAGCAGTTTCTGACCATATGTTGAGCTCGAGTCGAGCGTAGACGTGAGGCAAGCTCTGGCATAGTAAGCCGGATTAGGAATAGTTAGGGGGTCCGGTATGGCGTGATACCGGCCGACAATGTCAATTTAGGGGATTTCGATGCCGTAGGACTTGCTCCCACAGCATGCAAAGATCATCGGAGTAAATCGGACTGTCACCATGCCTCCCCCATGCCCGCCCATGTCGCGGAGATGAAGGCGCTGAAACCATGGTAGCTTCAAGACATTTCAGTGTCGTTTCACCGCCTGCGCTATGGTGCACGACCCTTGCGTTCGGCATAATAATTGGGCTTGTGACAAGGGGTATATATTGGTAGGGCACAGAAGGATGGACGGCCACGATATGAACGGACTCGCGTGACCGTCGCAGGTTGAAATGGAACAAGTCACCGACAAAAATCCATGAGATTCAGATGATCCCAGGAGTCTTAGTAGTAAATGATACCATTCTTTTGCATGCGCCGAATGAACCGACACTAGTTCCAATTTGGGGTCGGGGAAGTTGCGAAATTTTGCTGGTGACTCAGGGCGGTGAAGTTGATCCTGAAGTTCTAAATCGACGCGAGCCGAGACCTGCGAACGTGTTGGCTTAAAGTAAACTGCGGCGCGGGGTCAGTGGGAAGCAGGAGAAAATCCACTGACAAGATGTGAGATTTGGGGAGCCCTAGCATCCCGCGATGATGGGACGCATTACAATCCGCCCCAACACCCGGCGCCTGGGAGTTCATGAACCGGAGCAAGTACCTAGACTGGTTTCCGCGTGAGTCGTGGTATCCGCCATCCATACCATCAAATATGTCATTTCTGATTACCAATCGCACTCTGCGCTTGGAGCCCAAGGCAGAAATGACACAAAACTTTTTGTTTCGTCTCAGGTGAGGCCTTTACGGAAGAATTTCTCGTTTCGGGGCATTACGTACATCCAAATCGGTACACATCCTCAATAAATAAATTTTAACACATATGGACATAGACACTGATTAAAATAGTATTGAAAATGAAAATTTTCTCCTATTGTGGCATATTTCACGCGAATGGTATCCAAAACAAGGTTTAGAGTATAGTTCAGATATACCATTACTATCCCTGATCTTGTCATCCCGATGCTCTACCTCCACGGGACATAACCGCTGTCGAGACCAGACCCGTGCCAACCTTGTTTCAAGCCCGTTTTTGGATCCGGTTCTATTCCCTACTTGTCACTTGATGTTTCCTGGGCCTTATGACACGTCACTTCCGTACAGGAGCTATTGTCGCCGGGAGGTGAACATCCGTCCTATAAGAAGCTGAGCGAGGACCCATGATTCCCATCCCATTCACGACCCCCCTCCCCCGCTAGACCGTTATTATGAAGGACTTACCACTTGAACTCGTTGGTGTCGTGGTCGAGAACATATCCTCTACATCTGATCTCCTTTCACTGCGATCTGTCAACTCCACGTGCCATCATCTTGTCACGCCGCACGTGTTCCGCAAGATACACATCCTCAATAGCATAGAAAGCGCACAAAAATGTCGAAGCATCCTTGCTTCTCCTACTCTCGCCACCCACGTATGCGAGGTTGTCTATGACCAACGTGATCATGCGAGATTTTGTCTTCTTCCAGCTGGCGTTCAAGGTAATGTTCCCTCTGGAACGATTTCCCATTCCTAGCAACTGACAC
>QFEI01001858.1:18336-36672 GCA_003316145.1 Neoboletus magnificus | reverse complement strand
TGCAGAGCAGTCACCTCATTGTCGTTGTAATATAAGTTACCTCACGAGATATTGCAACATTTAAATCATTCAGTTGGGTACATTGGAAGTGCAGCCAACAGAAATCAAGCTATGTTTCAAATGAAACAAGAACGACTGAAATATAGTAGATCATATTGACTACTCGCCATCCAATGTCCTGTGCCTCTTTCCATGGCTGTGCAAGGTACTGCTTGGTCCAGCAGTTGGTGATTGTATCTGCTGTGAGACAAGACATGGCGCTCTTGGTGTTGAAACATTGAGTTTTCGCTCTTCATATTGATCATGTTAGACTGACATTATATGGTAGTAACTTAACCATAACTTGGTGTTCCAGTTATGGTCTTATTCTGTACCAGGATCTAGAAGCACGTTCTAGCCTTCTTATCTCTTATCTATGATGTCACTATGACATCATATTCTATTCTTATCTCAGATGAGTCGAACTGACTCATACTGACTCCTTATCTATGATGTCACCTTCTTTATGACATCATAGGCTATTTATATCTTCTTATCAGTAAGCTATTTGATATGCTTACTGATGCCCTTTTATGCCATTGGACGATAGGTCCATGCTCAGTCAGCTATTTCATATGCTGACTGATTCTTTCTCTATTATTAGCTTATGGCTCAGTCATCATTTCAAATGCTGACTGATACCTTACAGATAAGCTCTATTAATAGTTTCTCTTATCTTACATACCCCATTAAGGTTTAAGACTCAGCTTAAACCTTAATCATTACATGTATATAAGGACCAGCATATCTGGCCTGTACTATAATAAATTCCACTTCTTTCTCTACTACCATCACTAGTCTCTTGTAGCTGGATCTCCACTACCAAGACCCTACTATCTGGTTGTCCAACATCTCTCTCTGTAATCACAAGTAAGCCCCACCTCTGACCTTGCTTGTGGGACTTCTTCTTCTGCACCTTCCTGTTGCCTGCTCGATAAGAGCCTGTTCAGAGGGCGTGCCTATTGCATATTTCCCATCTTGTCACTCACACCCGTATTTTTGGAACCATTTGCATATTCAATATGCATTTATTTAACAGAGTCATTTTGGATTTAAGCTTTGTAAAATGATAAGTATCACTACTTCCGTGAACATGCTACTGAAAGTGACTTCACACACTGAGGATGATACTCAGCGACATCCCTATGACTGAACACTTGTCTACATGCTGAAGACCATGAAAAATCAGATTTGTTTTGAGAAAGAAAGCTATGCTTGATCCCACACACCTGTTCCACCACAGGAGAAGTTTGCCATTGGCATCAGCTTTCTCTGGCGTTGCTGGATCTTCAAAGTAGTTGACAATGTGGTTATAGAATACTTTATAATTGAAGTCCTCGTCAATGACCATCCATGAGGAACCGCTAGAAAGCACAACATGAAGCTACAAATGGTCGCAATTAACTTAGGGCATAGAATACTTTTGATGCCCTAATTATGATCTCACCTGCGCTGCAATGTAAGCAATTGCCCATGGCTGCACAGTCCTCATTTGAAGCAATTCTGCCACATTATTATGTGGACATGGATTAGCTCTTGCAGCTTTTGCCAGTCGCTGTGAGGCTCCTTGTTCTTCCTCATGATGGGCAGAGCCAGGAGAAGTGAATATGCATTGAAACACCTGATATGTCATACTGGGTTGGTACTATAAGTATGTCACACCCAATGTAAATGATGTAAACACATACCCTGACAAGGAGTTTACTTTGGAACAAACCCTTAGAAGGGTTGGTTGGTTTATATCTACCTTTGGGATACAGGAACAATGGCCAGCTATATGTGGTGACATGAAAATCTGGATGGAACTCCTTGATGAACTGGCGAACACTATGTGGGATTTAAGTGAAATTGAAGCAGATTAAAAAGCTGAAAATATTTAGGGTCAGCCCAGTCATAGTCAGACAGGCAGAGAAGTTGCCCCATTGCTGTGTGGTTGAAATCTCTTCCGTATTTGTCATGTAATGAGAGCAGAGTGCTTGGACCTGTAATTCCTTGATTTAACCATTTGGCTACAGCCTTCTTTAACGTGGATGCATCATCTCCCCTTGCACTGTTTGCACCAGCCTGTAACTGTCCGATTCTAATTAATTTGGGCCATGTGACTGGTATTACGCTTACCTCCTTGTATGCTAGAGCTATGTCAACATTACCTGCCACTAACAATTTTGGAACTGTGGGACATCATTGCAAAAGCTTCGCGAATGAAGCATACGTGTGCTGCTGTCTAGTTGCATGTTATGAGTTGCAATGTAAGATTGTTACAGACTATGTAGTTACTTACTCCTGGGTTGACAAGACCATCTCACATGATATACCTTGTTCTGTTGACAGTAGCTGACAATGGTCATATTCAGCTATCATGTCAGCGATAGGTTCAACAAGGGTCATGAGCCATTGCACTGCCTGCCCCTCCTGTAAAAATGAGTGAGTGCTGGGTGAGTCATTAACATTGTCGACAATGACCAGGTGAGGCAGACTTACGGCTTCTTCACAATCCTCATAAGTAGTAGAGTGTTTTCTTCCTCGAGCTTGGAAATATGCTGTTTGAGGCTTGTTGTTATGCTCGGTCTGTGGTTAGGCAGCGAATGTAGACTTTCAGTAGGTGGGGAACACGCTCAACGAGTTGAATCAAGGGTTCTGAGTTGAGCGTCGACAAGGGGAATTCCTCTTGATACAATGGACAGGGATGGTTGTCAAGGGGATTCCTCAGATGATGGAGATGAAGGATCACGAGGGGAGGGAGTCCCAAAGCGATGAGTCAAGGATCAAGAGTTAGGGAGAGGCTGTTGAACAGCACTCAAGCCTTTCAAGGTTTCAAGGCGAGAAAGGGGATTGTATACAGGAAGGAAAATAAGATCTAGCTTATGGTACATGGTATCGACGTCGAGTTTAAGTATTACTCAAGGTACTTTAGGGCAAGTGTGGGTACAAGAAGGTTAATGAAACAGAAATGAATGCTAGACAGTATGGAGGGTGTAAGCTCGATTACGAAGCAAGTGGGAAGTGTGAGAGGAATGGATGATGACGGAAATAGGGTGAGTAATCGAGTGAAAAGAAAGATAAGTCCGTAATGACAAAGAGAAGCGAGAAAGATGGGATAAATTGTAACACTTGTAATATCCAGTGTATTAGTAGACATGCCAGCAGACGTGGCTCGTGGAGGCACACTGACTCCAATCTGAGCATGAGAGCTGGGAGCAACGTCTTGTGTACTTGCTCCTGGTGCTGTGATGGTCTGAGTATTAGACTCAGAGGTGAGAGTGGGTGTCATCAAAGCAGAAAATGTGTCATGAATACATACAGTACATATATACTGAGTGGATGACCAAACTTCTCAGCATTGCAGCTCAGAGCTTAACTAAAGCTCCAAAAAAAATTATGTTTCTTTCATTGGAGTAACCAGGAATTACCAACCATACTGTTAACATGATCTGAAGTGCAGAGAACTTTGTGGACCCAGGGCTATGGTTCTAGCGTGAATCTTGAATCTTAGATCCTGGTGCGGGCCCATAAGGTGATGCACACCTGACAGTTAGTACTGGGGGTGAGACTTGGTTCTGTACATGCTAACAGGACTGTGTTGCAAGGAGCGGGACACAAGTTCAGTGCTCAGCATTGATGCTAAATAGATTGTGATATGAAAACTGCCATTGCAGCCAATAGTCCCAGATGTACCATTTTCCATTCCGCATGATTAACAACTCATATTCAAGTTATCCAAATTTCCCTTGCATCTTTTATCTGACTTTTGCTCAGTTCCTTGAAGAGCTTGACGACCAACAGCTCCACTTCGACTGGTTACAGAAATTCACTCAGCCTCTCACATGGATCTTGCATTGTCCTTTTGATGTAGTCACCATCAACACTTTGTCAAACATTCTACTGGAAACCCTCTGTGTTGTGTTTGACCTCAGCCCAGTCTGGGTCTTGAAATTCTCCATGGAAATCTTATTGACCATAGAGCATGCATGGCTCAAGACTATCAAGCAGCATCAAGAGAGAGGGTATGAGTGTAATATGTGTTTTGGCTTCTTATCAGTAAGTGCATCCATAATGATTACTAATACTTAAGAACTACTTATGACCTGGTTCACATTTGATAGGATTATTATTTCGGACATGAATTTTAGCTAGTGTTGCAGCCAGGTGCACCTCCTAGTATGAGAATGGAATAGATTACTGTGTGTATGCATATGTATGAATTGTCACTGGGAGAGTAGTTCCTAGGTATCCTACATGATTCAAGTCTGATGGTCTGATTGCACGATTGAATTTTTTTGCTACCGACAATGGGTCTCAGGCAGTTCACGAAAGCCTCAGTTTCAAAATTGGAATTGTATCTAATCAGGAAGGTTTAGTATTCATCTTGCAGAGACAGGGAAGTTGGAGTGCTAATGAAATGTGTGACAACATATCATATAGTCTAAAATTGGGCCTATGTTTTGGGCAGATCAGAAAAGCCTCTGGATCAAAAATTCTATATCAGGAAGTGCTAGTATTCATCTTGTGGAGACGGGGAAGGTGGGGCACTAATGAAATGTGTGACAATGTATAATATGGTCCAAATTCGGACAATGAGCCTATGTCTTGGACAGGACAGATCAGAAAGGCCTCCAGATCAAAAATTCTATATCAGGAAGGGTTAGTATTCATCTTGCAGAGACGGGGAAGGCGGAGTGCTAATGAAATATATGCCAATATATCATATGGTTTAGATTTGAGCAATGGGCCCATGTCTTGGGCAGATTGGAAAGGCCTCCATATTAAAAATTCTAAATCAGGAAGTGTTAGTATTCATCTCACAGAGACAGGGAAGGTGGAGTGCTGATGAAATGTATGACAATGTATTATATGGCCCAAATTCAGGTGACAGGCCTATGTCTTGGGCAGATCGGAAAGGCCTCCAGATCAAAAAATCTAAATCAGGAAGGTTTAGTATTCATCTCACAGAGACAGGAAAGGTGGAATGCTAACAATATGTGTGTTACCTACATATCACTCTAAAGTAGTAACCTAGTATTTTAATGAGCTAAGATAGGGAAGGTGGTATAATCAAACAGCACTCACCTACAAAGCTAGAGTGTTCCCAGGAGAAAGGACAGAGAAGATGCAAATTTGAACCTGCATGTTTGGGTGAGCTGTGATAGGGAGGGCGGTATACTAACTAAATGTCACTCACTTATAAAGCTAGAGTATTCCCTGTTTTTCGTCAAGAGTTGTGGCTCAGGTAATGAGAGAAATAGAAGTGGTGGAAAAAGGGAAAAAAAATAATTACAGGTCATCACACGAGTAGGGAGGGTTGGGATCCTGTTATGATCAGACTTGTGGTTGTCAGGATGAAGGGTCGGGTGAAGGGGCCACTGCCATTCCTATTAGATGAGTTGGATGTGGGATCCTGATGGGCCAACTGGTGATCGTCAGGATGAAGGGTCGGGTGACTGGTTGCCGCCATACCTGTTGGATGAGTCAGATGATCCTGCAAACTGCTATGTGATTTGTACAAAGGCTAAAAGGTATACAAAGTTACGAACATACTTTGCGCAACTGTGATTCCATTCCCTCATTCTTCCATTATTGCTATGCCTGTCCTCAGCTTTCTGAACGAGATTGAACACATGATATTCTTGTTGTTAGCTCCACACAAGAATGTGTATGCTTGTATCATGGTTGCTAAACGTGTCCGAGCATGGTTAGTACTAACAGATATGAGAGTGAATTTAACTGACATGTTGCTAGGCTTGAGCCAGCTCTATATCATGCAGTGTGTCTGCCATCCAAAAGAGTGGCAATGAATTTCCTCAGGTGCATCCAAATTTGACCAGACTTTGCAGCGTCAAGGGTCAAGGTGTTATGTCTTGCTGTTGCAGTGCGAATAGGGACCGCTAGAGAAATTCTCGATGTTTGCCATGGTGTTAAAGACCTGACTTTGTGTTTTCCCTGCCACTTGATCAGCTTCAATCCTATCCTTAATCCACTCCATATGCTTTCAAAGCTTGTCAGCTTGTCAATCAACCTTTCCTCTATCTTCAACAGCCAATCAGTATTTTTGCCTGACATCACTATCTTTCACCGTGTCAGTCGCCTCCATGTCTCCAATGCATGGGCATCATGGCCAGGGTCATCGATTGGTATCAAAGATCTTACCCAGATCACCCACCTTTCACTTTACCTATCCACTATTCGCACACAGCCTACTATTCTGCAGAAGATTATTGCCTGTGATAACCTTAGAGTGTTGGTTCTGTGGCGAAGGCCATTTGTAACCTACTCTGAGGCACAACTTTTCCTGGAATCATATGAGCTTGTTGATAGGCACATCATGGTGCTTAATTCGAATCTCCTCATAGATTATATGCGAGATGGTGGGTTCTGGAAGTATGCACTGCAGTTGATTGAATGGCATGAGAAAACGAATGGTAAGTTACATATGTGGACTAGTTGATCTGCAGTAATCTGACCTTGGAACTCCCTTGTAGCTTGGCCGTTTGATTTCGATACCCTTCTTGTGCTGCTATCCATCTTGTTGCTGGATGATCTCAACCTTGATGCAGGTGTCAAGACTGATGTTGACTCATCCAACTCGCCCAATTCATCCATTGAAGCTGATGAAGAATCTGACGTTGAACCAAAAGAAGAGATTTCTGGATCTGATTGAGTTGTCGAGAATTCCTATAATCTAATGTACTTGAATCGTCTACTACCTTTTAATACAAGTCTCAACTTGTTTATTCCCTCAAGCCTTGAGCACTGCAGGGACCTACAGGTCCTTCTAGGTGAACGTTGGTCAGTTTCATTTCTGTTCCTTGTCATCTGTTGGACCAGCCACACAAGGAATGCGTGTGGCTGTTAACAACACTGTATCCGGAGTGCCACATGTCACAGTCCAAGTCATTGTTGTCACAGAGCTACTCTTGCACTGCCACATGCGTGCCAACCATAGGTGGCAATGCCACCTGCTCATCAAACAACAAACAAATAAAGCAAACCTGGCCTTGTCCATCTACTAGCTGCCTAAATAGTGCACAAACCTGGATCTACTCTGCTTGTATATGAGTTTGAATCCAATACTCGGATTTGCTGTTTGGACACGCTTACTTTCTTACTGTCTGGCTATCATACTAATGAGTGGTTGCTTCAGATATGGTGCCAATGCTTGCAATCATGCTTTTGATAGCAGTTGCAGTGTCAGGTTACACCATTTGAGCTGCATACATTACCAAGTGCATGCAAATACACCACGGGAAAAGCACAACCTACCTCAGCCTTTCTCTTCAACTCCTACCCCCTCCAAGAAAGCGCATCACAGCATTTCCCCCACAGTGGTTCACCAGTCGGATAGGCATGAAGCACACAATAATATACCTCCAAGCTCTACTGAGATCTTGTGGAAAGGTGACAAAAACTGCCAAATGAGCTCAGTTCCAGATAGCCCAGTCATCTCTGCTACTGAAGTGATTTCTACCTCAAGTGAGCCAGATTCACATCCCCAGGACAGTTCCTGCTGCCCCACTCGAACTTGCCATTTACCTGCCTGCTTCAGGGATGTGTCACTGGAACCACCACACCCTGTAGTCGCAGATCCTCCTGTGCCTCCGATTATTCCTCATGTTATATTGTATGTATTCGATTCTTTCCATACAACATTCAATGCCTTCAGTATTGCTCAAGAATATCATCACCGTCCAACATATGATCCAGACACCTTTTTATCACTTGACAAACTGTCCAACACTAAGTCACATGTCAGCAACAACAACCCTTTCGATGCCACCACTATACTCCCACCTCCACCATGGCCATGGAGATCTCTCTCCGTGTGAAGGCTGATGAATTGGATGCTCTCTGGGAGCAAACAGAAGTCAGCTGCAGAAGTCACTCAACTTGTCAGCACAGTCATCGTGGCAGATGATTTCTGTCCAGAAGACTTGCAGGGCTTTAATGCCTTGACTGAGTTGAGGTGTTTTGATGCCTCTGAAAAGGATCTTGACGCTGACCATCCCTCTCACAAGGACGGTTGGACGGAAAGTTCCATAACTATCCCAGTACCAACATGTGAATACAATGCTGATGGGAATGATCAAGATTTTACCATTCATGGATTCTTTCACCAAAAATTGACAGCTGTTGTGCAGGCAGCATTCTCAGACAGCTCAACCAGGCAGTTTCATTTGACCCCTTTCAAATGTCTTTGGAAATCTTCTATCAATGGTAAAGAACAATGGATTTACAATGAGCTATATACCTCGAATGTATGGATCAAAGCCCAAGATGAGCTGCAGAAACAGAGATGTACAGACAGGTATATGCTAGAGCGAGTCATTGCGGATATGATGTTCTCATCAGATACAACACACCTTGCCCAATTCGGTCATGCTTCTGCATGGCCAATCTACTTGTTCTTTGGAAATCTATTGAAGTACATATAGGCTCGCCCAAACACACCAGGTATTTGCCACCTGGCAGCATTCATGCCAGCGGTATTTACTCTCCCTACTCTGATGAGATCCAAATTACTGATGTTCAAGCAGATCCCACATTCAGTCATTGGGTTCATCTCTCAGTTTACAAAGATGAAAAATCAGTCAGACATCCTAGCACACTGCAAGCGTGAACTATTTCATGCCATTTGGAAAACCTTATTAGACAACGAGTTCATAGAGGCATACAAGAATGGTTTTGTGGTGAAGTGCTATGATGGTGTGTACCGCCGTGTATTTCCTCGTATCTTTACCTATTTGGCAGACTATCCTGAAAAGTACGCCTAGTATTTCTTTGTGTTGTCATAGTTAATCTGTCTAAAACCATTTAAGAGTGCTTCTTACTACAATCTGGGACAAGGGAGGTTGCCCATGTCCTTTCTGTCTTGTTCCAAAAAGTGAATATTATTGTCTTGGCCTGCTCTCTGATCTTGCTGCAAGAATCAGACTGATTTGCCAGTACTTCCGTGATCGAGTCAGTGCAGTATGAGACACAATCTATAAGCTCGGGGCTCCAATCAAGGGCACTTTTCTGGAAAGGCTTTTAAAAGTTTGGTCGCTAGTGCCTACATTTGTAAGTGACATATGTCTAATAACAGTCGATTGAACAACTGAATGGTTTGCCCAGAATACCTTCGCCAATATCCTCGGGCCTCTAGGGTGTAACATATTTTCCATGTTGACAGTTGACTTCATGCCTGAGGTCGAGCTTGGTATATTCAAGTCAGTATTCTGTCATCTCTTGCATTTGCTGTATACCATCAATCATGGAGCCATAGAGGTCATGAATGATTGGTATGTCTTCAAAATCAGAGCCACTTCAACGCTTACAATCTTATACTCAGATTCTGTCAAATCCAATTGTTTGGGAAAGGTTCTGTTTGGCACTTTCCTTCTAATGTGTCAAAGATGCATTAGCGTGCGGTGTGGCATTTTGAGAACATCCTCCAGGTAGGCAAATGTCATCCATGAACTTTTTGTTCTTCTCCATGCACAGACTACTCATCTGCCTACCCTAGTATTCCATCCTGGACTTTGACAGTCTGTTTCCAAGCAAACATGATGATGTTGTGCGCATCCTGTTGTTTCATCTTGCTCAGTGGCATGCACTCGCGAAGTTACGAATACATACTGAAGAATCACTTGACTTACTCAAACAAGCACTTAGGCTTCTCAGGCAGCAGCTGCGTAAATTTAAAGAGTATACATGTTCATCATTCCAGACAACAGAACTACCCTCAGAAACAGCTGCACGGTGGAGATGATCAGAGGCAAAACTGAAGGACTGAAATACCCAAAGATCTCTAATGAGAACTCTAGGCAAACACCAGGGATACTAGTAGAAGAAGAAGTGAAGTGAACACTAGCTGTGCTCAGGAGTGGAACTCAAGGGAAAATCCAAGAGAACTAGACTGGAGGTTATCCGTCTAGCCCTTGGGGTTTATATACTATCTACTCGTGTGTACATGTTTGTACCTAATCTATAGATACGTAGTCGTATATAGTCATACCCTGTGCCCTAACGGTCAGGGGTTGCCTTTGTAAGAGCCATCAAGGCGGAGATTAAGTATAGCCTTCGAGGCTGTAAAGAATGGAAACGAAGGAGTGGTAATTAATAAGGGCTGTGAGGCATAGCCTTGCATAGGACGGAAATGAAAGGGAAGTCGTGCACAGCATGGAAATGACTGTGAGAACAATATAACTATAAAAGGATTAATTAAGGCACCAAAGTGGTAATGAATCTCTAAGGACGTAGCCTTAGTGTTTAAAGTCAGAGGGCGTGAGCCTTGACTGTATGAAGGTGAAACTAATAGATAAGATGAAGGATTAGATTAGATGATCAATCACGTGATCAGATAAGATAAGAGAAGAGAAGAGAAAAAGGAAACAACTAGATCTTGCAAAGACCTTGTGACGGTAGGACCGTAACAAGGACCAACCAAGTGAAACCATAATGACATCACAAGCTATCAGTGGTGCGCCACGATCAAAGTTGTTCAACCTATCAACATACAAGATACACGCTCTTGGCCACTACATGAAAACCATTCAAATGCTAGGGACAACTGATTTGTACAACACACAGATTGTAAGTGGGCTTGCTTTAAAGTGTGGTCGGGTCTGTAAGCTACATCATACAGGGGGAACTTGCTCATAGGCTCATGAAGAGATTCTACCAGGGCACGAACAAACATGACCCCACCAGGCAACTCACAAAGCAAAAGAGGCGACTGACTTGCGCACGCCGGGAAGTTGATCCTGATTCTACATACTTTGAGGAAGTGGGGCCTGAGGAGAATGGAGCATCAATGCTCACAGGGTGTTACCACTTACCCTATGCCCCTTGTAATGCTATCAATCTAGCTGCATATTTGGCCGAACACAATGGTGATCCAGCCATTAAGGTGAGTTGGTGAAACCTGCCTACGAACTGTTTGTAGATGATAAAAATCTCCAGGACTTTATTCCTAAACTCAAAGATCATCTTCTTGCACATCTACGAAACCTCAAATATGACAGTGATGAAAGACTGTTTACAGCGGATGAACAATATGCGGTTCTTTTCATGAACAATCTCAACCATGTGTATATGCCAAAGTGGCTTCAAATTAATTTCACAACATACGACATAAGATGTAACTATGATACACTTCGCCTTGGTCATGGTGGCATGGTCATGTTATATTCCTGTGAAGAAGCCTCAGATACTCATCCATTCTGGTATGCACAGGTTCTGGGTGCTTTCGTATTACGCATCCATTATGATGGATACGAGCACACTAAAGATGTGCTTTGGGTCCGTTGGATGGGTGTTGTCCCTGGATACCGGTGGAGTATTCCAAAGGCTCATCTGCCAAAAATTGGCTTTGTTGTGGACTCACCTGGGGCATTTGTTTTTGTGGATCCATCAGTTGTCATCTGAGCTTGCCACATTATACCAGCATTTGTGGATGGCTGAACAGACTCACTTCTTCGCCAAGGTCAGTCGCTTGCACATGCCAATGATGGCGTTGATGACTGGGTGGCATACTATGTGAACATGTAAGCAGTATAGAGCCAAATGACTAAAGCTAATTCGACAACACTTAGATTTGCAGATCAGGACATGTATGCAAGGTTCACACATGTTGGGGTTGGTCATCGAGTTCAGTATCCACTGCCAGCGCCAGCAAGCAAGCAAGATGAGGAGGACGATGCCAAAGAAATGTCAACAAGCACATTTGATAATGAGGACGAAACAAATAGCTCAGAATATGATGGTCAAGAGGGTGAAGAGCCTCCCAGATGTGACGGTGAAGATGAGAATATGGACGAGAAAGATGTCAATGATGACGATGAGAACTCAGAAAGCAGCCTTGAGGAAGATGATGGTGTCGAAGGCAGCATCGATAGCGATGATGACGATGAAGTCACTTTCTAAAGCAGCTCCAACATGATTGTACTGGCACTAAATAACAATGTAGACATTTAACATATGTAAGAATGAAACACCGGGGGCACGACCATCCTGTCATGCTGTGTTATGTGATGCATGGTCTCCACTGAATTGATCATGTGGTCATCCCATTGTCATCAGTTAATATGTCATCACTTCTACTCCTATCCTTTCTTCTCTGCACCGCAATCACGTGAGTATGCAATCCATGTGATCACCTGCTATCCAACATTCACCATCACTGCCACCAATGATGCCAGCCTGGACGACCTCTGCCGTGGACACACCCCTCCAAAATTTTGACCAAGTCCAAACAACATCCCTAAACCATCAAAAAATGTTGTCACACTCCACAAAGTCCATGTCATATTGATGCCACCACATTTACAATGGCCATCTAGCATCAAGCTTACTGGCAAGCAACTCTTTGAAGATTACATTCATCTACTTTGCCAGGTCATCGTTATGAAGAAGAGTGTCTCCTGGGTGGATAGAGTCATCAAGTTTGTCAGTGCATATGTCCTTTATTTGAACATGAAAGGTATGCATGTTTGGCTTTTGGGATAGATCGTGTTACACATGATGTCCAAGCACAAGAGATAAAGAAATAGAATGTGACTAACAAAGAAGATGATGACAACGATACCACAACAGCCCATTTCATTGTGCGCCTCCTCAAAGGATTTCTTGCAAAGGACAAGATCGCCTGATACTGCTGTGTACAGATACTGACCGAGATGGTTGCCCACCTCGGTGAATTAGAGTGCACTCCTTTCCATGTTGTCCATGGCCTGCAGTAACTCCTTTGCAGCAAGAATGTCTACTATATGCTCAGAGCAGCCCTCATCGAGCACCTACACGACAAAAAAATGCTCAAAACAGTCGCTGCCCACCTGCAAATTGTCTTCTGAGCATTCCAAGAATGCCAAAATATCAGAGCAAGAGAGGCAGGAGGAAGATACAGTCTTTACACCACAGCCGCACAAGTCAGCTCCTGTCATGCCCTGTAAAGACCCTACACCTGAACAGCAAGTCACAGCAGACGAAGAGGATGATCTAGACAGCTTTGATCAAGAGTATCAAGCTTCTCTGTGCCGTGCAAATCAACAAGATGCCAACAAGAACAGTTCGCTGGGTCAGGTGTCCTGGACTCCCAAATGTGCGCCACCAGTAGAAGAGGAGGAGGAGGAGAGATCACTCTTAGAACCCAGAGTCAGCCCACAAACCCAATCACAACTGCCTCTGGTAGAAGAAGCCAAGGGGCCAAAGACCACATTGGTCATTTATAAGATGATATTGGTCAATTTTAAGAGTTATGCGGGAAGACAGGAGATCAGGCCCTTTTACAAGGTATATTAGGGTGTTCAAATCTGGGGCTGTCATGTTGATCATGTCCATGGCCAGTCTTTCTCGTCAATAGTCGGTTCCAATGGCTCAGGCAAATCAAACATGATCGACACACTGTTGTTCGTGTTCAGGTACTGTGCATTGAAAATGTGACAGGGTAAACTATCAGAATTGATCCATAACTCAGCTCACTACCCCGATCTCGACGAGTGCAGCATTGAGGTGCACTTCCAGGAAATCATGGACTTGGTGTGGTATTTTTCTTCATGTTTCATCCTGTATTTCCTCACACACTTGATAGCCTGGCCCCAACGCATACAGGGTGGTGCCAAACTCCCAACTGGTTGTGGCGCAGATAGCATACAAGAACAACTCGAGCAAATATATGATCAACGGACACGCCAGCAACTACATGGAGATGCAGATGCTCCTCAAAGGGCAGGGAATCGATCTTGACCATAAGCAGTTTCTCATCCTTCAAGTAATCCCACACGCCATTATTTTTGTTATCTCTCCTGTTCGTAGCTAACTTTGCATGTCTATTTACTAGGGTGAAGTCGAGTCAATTGCGCAGATGAAGGCTAAAGCTCAGAATGAACACAAAAATGGGTTGCTCGAGTATCTCGAAGACATCATTGGTACCTCCACATACAAAACCCCGATTGAAGAAGTGCTCACGCAAGTGGAGGCACTCACTGACCAGCGTGGTGAGAGACTGAATCAGCTCTGCATCGTTGAGCAGGAGAAGAACGCGCTGGAGGCCCAGAGGAAGGAGGCGTTGGACTTCCTAAGGTTGTTCAATGATCACATGAAAGCGAAAAGCAGGCTTTGGCAGTGATACCTCTAGAAGTACCTGGAGCACGAAAGCAGGTTTAAAGCACAGATTGTGAGTGGTTTTTTTTTATCCATCTGGTGTCGCCTGCAGTGGATTAAGGATGCTTGTGCATAGGCGAAATTCCAACAAGACTTGGATGCTGAGACAGAGAGGAACAAGGATGATATCACCCATTTAGAGATGTTGGAAAAGCACTTTGAGGAACGTGAGAAAGCATACGAGGTTTGTTGCTATAAGCTGTTTCATAATCTATGTCATAATCACCCGTCTTGTCTTTTTCACCCATCTAGGAAGTGAAAGCTGCGGCTGAAGAAGCTGTCAAAGACCAGACTGCGCACGAGAAACAAGCTGTTGGGCTTGAAGAGTGGCATAAACATGCCAACACCAAGGTGAAGAAGCTAAAGAAGACAGTTCAGGAGGTGCAGTCTTTTCTCTGTTTTTGTGAATAATTCTCTCAGACACTGTTCAATGCTCCTCATAGGATGAACAAGCTAAAACCACGGCTGAATGCACGATCCAAGAGAGTGCTGCCTAGATTGACTGGAAACGCGTGGAGATTGAGGAACACGAAGTAAACCTGAAGAAAGAAGAGGACATTCTTGAAAGTATTTGAGATAGTTTGAAGGGTGTGTCATATATGTGTGTCCTCCCTGTAACCTGACTGACACTCTGCATCTATAACAGACAAGACACAGGTGTTCCTTGATCAGATTGAGGTCAAGCAGAAGGAGCTTCAACCATGGACCACCAAGATCAATGCGAAGAAGGCAGATATCAACGTAGCAACAAGCAAGAGGGACACATTGGCAAGGAAGGCTGCTGGTCTCAAGGACGTGGTCAAGAGTGCTCAGGATGACCTTGAGCAACAGCAGGCAGCACAACAGACCAAGGTTGGTTGCACGTTATGCTTATGGATCCAGCTCACATCTGACTTGACAATTTGCTGCTATAGCTCAATGAATCAAATGATTTGAGGGCGAAAAAGGTGACTCTGCAGAAAGAGCTGCAGGCTCATGTGAAGAACTTCCAGGTAAGCACATTTCGCAATGTGAACGTCACTTGTTGCTCACACTGTTGGCATTTGTAGGATGCTTGGGCTCGTGTACAGGAGGTGCGGGGCAAGACTTCATCTCTTCGACAGCAAGCAGAGGAGGCAAAGGCATCTCAAGCGGCCAGCATGTCACAAAACAAAGTCCTTGATCATCTCACTCACCTCAAGCAAACTGGGCGAATTGGTGATTTCCATGTGTGTGCTCCTCTTTACCTACATCTCCATGTACAAAGTACAGATGCTTCTTGTAGAGTTGCCTAGGCAGTCTTGCAACGATCCCAGATAAATATGATGTCACCATCTCCACTGCTTGTGGTGCACTCCACAACATGGTCGTTGACACCATCGCCCAAGGACAAGCATGTATCAACTTTCTCCATATGCAAAACATTGGCCGTGCATCCTTCATGGTCCTCAAGAATCTTTCCACCGATCACATCAACGAACAGATTCAGACACCTGAAAACATCCCGCGTTTGTATGACCTCATCAAGCCTAAAGACCCCATCTTCCTCCCTGCGTTTTACTGATATTACACCACATTCATTACAATATCCTCCATCATTTCTTGCCAGTTCCTAAGAACAACAGTATGTATTTATGATTACTCTTGTGTAATGAATTATCATGTTCCTGCAACCTCCAATGGGATATTTCACATGGGTCAAGCAAGGTTTTTGATGACACCAGTTGGCGGTTCCCAGATTTGACAACAGACAAGAAACAAAGGGAGACTTCAGGCATAGGGCCTTCTTGGTAGCTGGAACAGCTGATCAGCAAGCTTCTAAGATTGTGAAAGGACTTACACAATGCCACAAGATGAGTCGATGTTTACCAAGAGTGCTCGAAGTGTGGGCAGAGTGCTCCTATGCATACATCCCAGTGCACTCACTGGAAAATGAGCAGGAAATCTTCCAATCAGAGCCAAAGTTTGGATTACATCAGCACTCCCATACCATCCTACACTGCGTAGATAAAGGCTTGTCGGGCTTTATATTGGCCATGCAACAAGGCAACTAGTGACAAATCACCAAACTTTTTATAGGTAATTTGCAGGAGGTTTATAATGTATTGGTAACTTATGTTATCTAGGGGTATGTGCTCTGAGGACCATATTTCTACTCGACACTGATATTTGGGTGTAATCACATACATTCCATTTGCCATCTACATCATTTTTATGCTGACTGACATTTGCCACATTGGCATAGCATGAAACGTCACCACCTGTGATGTACGTGGCATGTTGCGCTTGAGTGGGCCTAGTACGGATTGTACACTTACCGTGAACCGGGCCTTGCAGCCAATTGCAAGATATGACATGCACCTCGCAGATCTCCAGGCAAGACTACCCTCTCCACATAATCAAAACGACCATACCATTTCTTGACCTTGAAGGCTTATATCCAGTTTGGAGAAAACTACCAGCTGCTTGCAAGGTCATCACAATGAGGTCACCTAGTTGGGATCTGAGTAAGGATAACCGCCAAAAACACAAGGCTGCGTGCACAGAGCCATATCGAGAACAAGGAAACATGTTTGCGAGGCAACTTTGTGCCCTGTGTGTGAACTGAACACCTCTTTTTTCACTCTTTGAAGCTGACAACAGCATACCACCAGTTTCAGTCAGTGGGTCGCTTGGCAGTCCTTGTCAACTTCCGGTCTACATTTGTTGCTGCGCAGGATGGGTGGCAGACATGTGCCAGTGAGTGCTCCTCCTTGGATGAATAGATGTGGTGTCTAACATACAACCTTAGCGAATGCTTGCGAAACCTATTGTAAGACCATTGCCAGTTTGTTCACCCCCCAGGTGTTTGCAGTCACTCACCACATACCACAGCGTAAATCAGCTGTCAAACTGAACATAGACACTTCCAATGCTGGACAAGGCTCTGCAATGCCAAAGAAAGCACGCCCGGTCTGTCTTTTTCTGGTTATGATGTACCATGTCGGCATCATGACACTGCTCATATCCTATTAGGTGCAAGAAGGGATTGATCTGTATCAATCCTCCTCTGGGGTCCATCTGACAGTGCACATGCTTTCCTTAAGCTGATGTTGCAAGGCTCACAGCGGATCACACCAGTGAGAGTCAGGCAGAACCTACCTTTTGATCAAATTTCCCACATGGATGTGCTGTTGCTCAGGCACTGCAGACAGGATGCATTGATCGAGACAATTTGATGTAATACATGTGAATACCATGCTGAATCAGGAGTATGTGTATGAGTTCATATTTCCTCACAGCACTTTTAGTAGCATATGTCCTTTCATGATTGAGCTCTCTCGGATATTTGCGGTGCAAACCTGAGGGGAGGGACAAGGCAAAGATGCATGTTCAAATGTCATTCTCCCCATATTATGAAAGCGCTGCAACTGCAAAAATAGGAGAAGTAGTGAGAAACCGAGTAAAGAAAACCTGTGGCACGGCTTGTAGACACTTAGGAAAAGATAAGCAATGTTAAATCTGAACGAGAATCACACACACTTCCCGGCACCTGCATATGACACCAACAACCCCTGCAATATCATGTCCTCACAGCCTCTGGAACCACATCGACAATCAGTGACATGGTAGCCACAGATCCTCCTCAACTTTCAATCAGCGCGATCAATCAGTGGCATGATTGAGAACCTAATCCCACAATTAAAATGCCGATCGTAGCATCCTCTTATCCTACTACTTATATGCTTTGCATTGCCATCAAATCGATGACAAATCCAATGGGGGGCTCTGTGTTGGTTTCAATAGTGTGACATAGTTGATGGTATGGTCCATCTCCACGTAGCACTTTCGTGGAGAAGTCAACACTGCATGGACTTGACAAGGGCAGGGCTTCATTTTTGTCAGACAGGCTAGTCGTGGACAGAATGGAAGTGAGATGGCTCACCCTTGGTACATAATTTCAGACTCAGGACAGAATGTCATTTTTGAGAAAATGCAAAAAGAATACAGAGACGGGTGGAGGCAGTGACTCTTAACACCTAGAAAGGCCCCTGCACAGATAATGAAGCCACCCACATTTGGATGAGTGTTGATAGCTCTAGCAAACCAACATGAGCACCACCAAGACTGGTCAAGGCGTTAAACATGCCAGGACACAAGAAGCAGACGAAGCCCAGCGTGCAGCTCTGTTATGTAGCAAGGCAC
>QFEI01001855.1:0-30306 GCA_003316145.1 Neoboletus magnificus | reverse complement strand
TGTGACATGCCTAGACTCTGTTGGAACAACGTTGGCGCGTAATATGTAATGATGTTGATGCCTAAAGGAATGACTTCGTAGACTGCGTGATTCCATGCTGTTGCACAGACGTACCCGTCATTTGTTGCATGAACTGAATGCCGAGCGCAAGGTAGAACCGCTTGTTTCCCCGAATGCCGTGGTCTTTGAAAAGGTCCGACCAAGAGCCTGCCTCCTTCGCCTCGAGGGCAATTGCGTCCAGGATTTCCGCGCGCTCATGCTGAACCATAGGATGATCCAACGGAACTCCGCGCAACTTTGCAAGGACGGTGGTGCCCCGATCTGGTGTAGGGTCGTGCTGCATGAGCCATCGAGGGGTTTCGGGAAGCCAGAGCGCGACAGCGATCACATAAATGGCGAAGACACACTGGAAAAGAAGGGGGAAGCGCCACTGCGCTGAACTGCTGTGGAAATAGAAACCATAGTTTATCCAATACGCAAGCATGAGTCCGCCGAGCATACTCGTCAATTGACAGCAAACTAGCCAACCACGGTGCTCCGGCAACGTTATCTCGCTCTGGTAGACTGGGGTCACTGCCAGGGATAAGGCAAGTATAGTGAGCAGCCTATGCTGGACACGAACCCGGACTTGACGCTTACCCGATGTAATGTAGCCAATGCCTGGAGAAGGACATTCAGTTAGCCGTCTCGGAATGCAAAAGAGAATCTTACCAATGCCGGTGATAACACGCGCCACCATCATCTGGATCCGTTCGAATGATGAGCCCATGAGCACCGAACCTATGATCAGGATGGTTGCCCCGAGAATAAGTGTTTGTTTTCGACCCAGACGCTCAGAACTGCTTGCAGCTGCGATGGCACCAACGATGGCACCGATATCATAAAGAGACGTGATGGTACCAATCATAACGGTGCTAGGATTGCCCATCTCCGTGAGCCATGGCTGAGAGACCACAACACCAGACATAACCCCTTGATCATAGCCAAAGAGCCAGAATCCGAAGCTACAAACGGAAGTAATCGCGGCAACGAGGGCAGTACCCCTTAGGCGGGAATGTCCAACCTTGTCCATGTCGAAGGAGTCGGGGTTGTTGGGTACGTGAGTAAGAGAGCAACTTGGGCGATAGGTGCATTTTGTGTGAATCAAACTGCGACCTGTCGTACCGTTTGTTCTCAATGTCCATCCTGAAATAGTCAGATGGAATCGATGGTACTAACATGACGCCCCGGACGGAGGCCCATTGATAAGACTCTGGGTAGCCGAGGGTCACATGAACCCCGCGCGCGTGGTCCAGCGAGACTGGATGAAAGATTTACCCCGAAGTGTCTGCGCTGAAGGCATCCAGAATACCACCAGCGTACCTCGCATAAACCTGGGATAATGGACAGGCATAAGCAAAGTCGTTCCTGTTGAGGTTCGCTAGCAGCGTTAATCAGGTCTCCGTGCTCTGAGAAGCTTGAAACCTTACCCGTCTCGGGATCTACAAACCAACAACCATAAATACAGGCGTGCCTTTTGATTTTTATAGGGCTGCGGGCGTGTCCGTGAGAGCGAGTTCCCAGAATGCAGCCGGAAAAAGTTTAGGCAGCCTACGGGCCGGAGAGACAGAGAACACCTTTCATAATCAAGTCCATGGAGGGTCGACAGCCAATGGCAAACCTTTTATTTGACGTAGAAAGTGTTCAAGACGCTTGTAGATTGTAAATGTAAGACACCCAAGTCGCGAGGGGGTAGTACTAGATAGAGCCTCGACGAACAGTCGTAGATCGACTCAAATTCGCAAATAACTGCAAAGTACTTCTACTAGTCGAACCGGCAACATCTAAATCTCAAAAACCGTTCCTAGCCATTACATTATGAATCGGCCAGGCAGCCTCAGGACCCTACAGTCCCCAGAGAACTGAGATCACATATACATGCTAAACTCTTGATGCCCGGTACGCGTGGCCGCTTCGAGGATAACAAAAATCATCGTCATGACGGTGGGAGCTACCATTAATGGCGATACTGTTAGACGAAATACCTGAAACGCGTATCATGACCTCCTTGGGGGCATCCGATTCTGATGTTGTACACCGTCCATCCAGAAACGATGATCGTTAAATCCGAGAACGCCGGACAGATAATTCCATGACAGGTTCCGGCTCTAGCTGTGATGTGCGCACTGGAAGAACAGCAAAAGGCTGCGCACGAGACAGCTGCTCTAGTGAACCAGTGGATGACGAAGAGATGCATCGCGAATGCAGGTCGCCGGCGGGGGGTATGTGATTATCGTTCAGGTGTTTATTGGAGGGTGAGCACGCAATCTGCGACGACAGTGGAACGCCCGGCCGCTGATATTGTGCATGTGGAACGGCCAGAACAGAGAGTTCGTGCCCTTCCGCAGCGGAAGGAGCTTCGGTGGCCGACATCCTGTGTGCCCGAGCTGTTTGAAAGTCATCTAATTCATGGTCCTCGCTCGCGCTTGCCCTCGAGCTTAACGATTCCATAGATAGACGCGCCGGAAGCACAGAAGCGAACATATTCCGTGCGGAAACGAAGGAGGATGCGAGAAGATCGGGAGACAAGCTAGATGGTTCGACAGTGGATAGCAACATTGTGTCCGTATTCGCACTGTGGATAGGCTTATGCCTGGTGCGAAGAGTATCCCCACGAGGAATTGAGAGCTCGGTACGGAGATGGATCGGGTCAGATGGCCATAATTGATTGGCACGACGAAGGGTAGCAATAGAAACGCCATAACGGAGTGCAACGCCAGCAAGAGAGTCGCTGGGACCGACCTGTGATTGAATAAAAGAATGAGCTATATGAGAGCCCCATGGTGGGGTGAACGAACGGTGTGTATGATGATATCGCTGCCACCGTGAGGTGCCTCGCTATCGGTAGTCCGGTCTTCTCCGACGACCACTTCGACGGGCGATCCGTCCGAGGTCAGCGGGCTTGTTAGCCTAGGTCGCGCCTCGCCGTCGCTGCCAATCACGGTGACGGATGGTATACTCGGCGTATTATAGCGACGCGCTGGCGAAACAGATCGGCTACGAAGAGGATGGTGCTTGGTCGAGGAGTTGAGTGTCAGGGTGACGAGGGCATCACGATTGTTGTTTGACGATCCCGTGGGGCCATCGTCTGCAAACGGATTTGTGACGAGTATCTGGTTGCACTCGTCAAACTCAAGCATCCAGACTGCATTAGAAGAGTAAGGGGGCGTCTTCCTGGGTGTAATGGTATGGTTGAGAGTAGGTGCCAGGCCGCGCAATCCCCTGCTTATATAAGCGATACTCACAACTTAGCAAATACCACGATAGATCTTTTCTTCGAACGCCAACCTAACAACATGCCCCACGCAGATTCGTCCCTTCTCCCTCCAGAGATCACTTCAAAGGTCGAATTTTGGATCCACGTCCGTGGCCAGTTGCAGCACCTACTGGAGGACCAAAGACACTGGGTAGGCATGCTTGCTACGTGTGTCAAGTCGACACAAACGTCATTTCAGGTGACAAACTTGGCCAACGCGTCTTCTCTGATATACAACGCCCTCCTCGCTTTCAAGCCTCATTTCGGAAATGGTGATCGCGCTGTGAACTGGTGTGGTGAGCCACATTTCCGTCCGCCCTGGTCGCACTTCTCCGGTCCCTGGTCGCGATCGTGTCTCGATCCCATCTCATTCAACCGGAATTTCCATCAATGCACGACGCACATGAAAGCGCTCTGGACCGTAAAACCCCGCATTCTGACAGCATGGTTACAGGTTTCTACCTCATCCCGTCCCTTTCCCCTAAACCCCGTTTTGCCGGGGTACCTTCGAGAAATCAAAACACCGCAACGACAAATGAGAACACGCTCTTTTTGGGACCGTTCTGTGGAAAGCCTGCATGTCAATCTATCAATGTCTCACCTGACCACGCCCGAGGCGTGTGTGCCGGCGCGTTCTTACAACAAAAAACCATCATTGTCCCGAATACGGACGAGTACCCCGGTCATATTGCCTGTGACGGAGAGACCAAAAGTGAGATCGTCTGTCCCCTGATTCTACAGAACGGAAATGATCAGGTGGTCTTGGGGGTTCTGGATCTGGATTGCCTCGTGTCGGGTGGGTTCGACGAACAGGATAAATTTGGATTAGAAGCCATCGCCGATCTGATTGTGAAGGGGTGCGATTGGTAAAAACTGAACTTGTAACCTACTGTATATTTGAAGATACATGTCCCCTCAGATGAGAAAGTACGGAGAACCAATGGGAAAGCTGCTATTGTTGTTGCTGCTGCCACGCCAAAAACTCCTTGTGCAATTTCTCCTGAGCAGTCCACTGTTTCAATGCGTTCTTTTCCTGGTTTTTACTCAGCTTCCCACCCTCGCCGTCGGCTGTGGGAATGCCTCGCTCGTTCCATTGGCTGTATGTGCCCTCGGGGACGTTTGGCGGTTTGAAGAGCTCCTCGGGCGGCGTACGCCCCTTTTCTAGTTTCGCAAGGCGTTTATCCTGACCGGCTTGCGCTAATGCGGCTTTTCTGGCTGCTTGAGCCTCAAGCTTCTGCCGCTTCTCATCACGGGCCTTGATCAGTTCCGACGGAGGAACCAGTTTGACGAGGGCTTTACCATCTGTGAAAGGGACCTCAGCGTAGGCACGAATGTAAGAATGGCACGAAATACCTTCTTGGTCGTCTAATGCCACACCCAACGGGACCAAGTCCTCGTCGCGAAGCCGATCACAAAGTTTCAATATTTCCTTCAAGGAGTCATCTCCTTTGGCAATAGCTAATTGTCGGACACCATCCCTAAAGGAGGAAAGGGCACGAAGGTATGGAAGTAAAAGTTCTTCCCGCTAATATAGACATGGTTGAGGCAGAAACATCGTGAAAGCATGAATGCTTACGTTGGCAGCGTACCCATCGCTTGTAGTCTCTTGCCCCCAACCTAGTTCAAGCTTCTCCCCTTCCCCGAGGCCAAAGATCCGCAGCATGTCACCAACCCACCGGGCCGATTGCTCGACCAAGGCAACGTTTAGGGACTTTGCGCGGACATTGATGTAAACATTCGTGCGCGAGACCAATTCACGCAGTATTTTGAGAGCCTCGGGGGTATTAAAGGAGTCGCAAAGTGCGGAGCGGAAGGCCAGTTTGCTCTCATTAAGCCTGAAAGAATCTGTGTGTAAGATGTGATAAAACAGAACTCGGGACCATGGTTACCCATTCGCGAGTTCCCGTTCGGGCTCTTCATAGTGATGATACCCATCCGATTTTCCTTCGTTTGCCAACAACAAAGCTTTCACTGTGACGAAGAAATTCTACATAGAAACATCAGATACATAAACCCGGACGTCATTGTGGCGCGTACGTTGAAAGTGGCCTCAATCGTTTTGATCTCGCCTGCCATGAGTGATTCGGAAAAATCCACTTTGGCATTCCATAATTGCGACAAGAATGCGAGGCGGAGTTGACGGGGGGTAAACCTTTGTAAGATGTCCTGATTTCAAATTGTATTTCAATAATCGATTTAGGCGGGAAAAACCACGAGTCTCACGTCAATGGTAATGAAGTTTTTCAGCGATTTGCTCATCTTGAGACCCTCGATGTGCAGGTGGCCGGTGTGGATGAAATAGTTGACCCACGCGCTGCACTCGTGGTATGCCTATGCGACTTGAGAAAGACTAGACGTCTCGGGCCGCGGAGTTACTTTCTCACCTCGGACTGTGCCATCTCGTTATCGTGGTGCGGAAATGCGAGATCGATACCACCCGAATGTATGTCCATGTTGTCACCGAATATTGCACTGGCCATTACCGAACATTCGATATGCCAGCCAGGACGACCTGGGCCCCACGGTGACGGCCACGAGGGTTCCCCGGGCTTTGATGCTTTCCACAAGGCAAAATCCGATGTGGAACGTTTTCCGGTAGTAATCGAGAGTGCACCTGTGCGGATATAGACGTCATTCTCAGGCTTCATCTTAAATTTGTCAAGAACAAACCTTCTCCTTCCGCAAGTAATTCTCTATTTCCCTTGCTCCAGGGTTCTAATTTCGCGTAAGTGTGATTCTCCGAGGAATCGAAGACGACGGTGTCAAAGTACACGCTGCCTTCATGCTCATAGGCAAAGCCATTTTCCACGATACGCTTCACGAATTCTACGATTTCTGGAACATACTCCGTTACGCGCGTCAGTGTGTCAGGTCTACGAACCCGTAGACGATCCATATCCTTGAAAAACTGGTCCTCCCAGAATGCGGCTAGCATACGAAAAACAGATGGATCGGTCACTGTATCCTTCAACTACAGGCTAGTCAGCTTTCTGTACCGATTTCGTTGAAAGATCGTCACCTCTTTGTCCAGAGATGCCGATAATACATCCCGGGACTCTTCTAATAGTGTTAGAGCAGATTCTCTATCCTGTTGGGCTTTCCGAGCGGCTGATAGTGCTGAAGCGGTACGAATCTGTGGTGCATAGTCGGAGGATCGTTGCGCACGATGTGAAAGAACCCACAGCAATACTGAGATGCATCTCAAACTTTTCATCCCGTTTCAAGCACTCGGCCTTTTGAACCTTGTCGTCTCGGATAGCTATTATTTGTGGCCATAGCATGTGTATGCTTTCCTGGGTAGGCTTGATGCTGTCCGGTAACCCTTTGGATACTCTGTCCAAGACATGTGACTGCCAGGCACCTTGCACTTTGGCGAGAAGGTCAGGAGTAAGCGAAGACGTCTGAGAACGGAAGCTCTCAAAGAGATGATTTTGACGTGCTCGCAGGATAATCTTTTGCACATTAGGAGTACGAAGATAAAGAATGAGAGGATATACACCTTGTCATCGATGTCGGTGATGTTCATGACAAAATGGACGTCATAGCCAAAATAATCAGAGACGATTCTACGGATAATGTCTTGAGTGACGTAGTTTCTTTAGATTAAGAACTGTTAGGCAATGTCACCATGACTCGATCGAACACCCAACCTTGCATGGCCCATGTGAGAGGCGTCGTATACCGTAGGTCCGCAATTGTACCATTTGACAAGGCGACCATTTCTTGGGATGAACTCTGTCTATGCGGAGGTAAACGCTCTCAAATATCATGGATGGATGATCGGACCCATACCTTGCTCTTGGTCAAGGAATTGTAAACCTTTAGGATTGGCTCTTCTGTCTGGCGAGTCGGGACTTTCCAAGCTGGCTGCTGGATGGATACGGCGGCCATGTTCTGGCAAGTAGAGCCCGAGCGTCTTTGGAGATATACGCGACAAAAAGCGAAGCCAGGACTGACTCGCCACGATATCATACAAGTCGAAATGGAAATAGCCAAGTGTCCGATGATTGCTGACATAATAACCATTTACCATTCATAGTCGAGGGTCGCAACCACTTGGGAACTTCATTGAAAACCCACCCACAGCAAAAATTTATTTGCACGGGTTCTAGTGCGTAATTAACCTTTTCTAATCGATTATCGTCCATCATTTGAGTCAGCCTCAACGGCAACCATGTGTAGCCGGCGCTGGCACGGATCCAAATATCCATGCCTCCGCAGAACCCACTCGTTTTGGGGTTGTAATGCCAACTCAGGCCGTCGAGCTGGATTGATAGCGGTATAGTGTAAAATTACGCTCAGCATATGAGTATTCCGCACAAGGCTCGACCGCAAATGAATGTTGCTTCCGTCATGAGAACACCGCCGACTCTAACATTGGTGTCATTGGAAGAACGCTTGAATCGTTCCCGCAAACTTTATAATAGATTCCATGCATAAATTCATTTTGAGACACTTAGCACTAATATGCGTCAAGCTGGTTGTGGGGTTACCGCAATGTTTGCAGCGTCGCCTCCCGCCTCCTTGGCTCCGTAGTGAAGCGTAATGGTGCGGGTTCTGCCAATGCGGTGTAAATTTCCTGGGTTCAACATAAAGGGTAACGCCCCGTCCATTCTCAGGCCCGCCTCGGCGGTCCCTAAAACTCTATTAGCAGCTGCGGCCTCTTGGTAAGTGATCTACCAATGAGCGTTTACACAACGCGGCCTGTTTTCCCATCAGGACCTTTTCACGCAACCGACCATCAGCCGTTTTACATCACGTTGGCACTTAAAGGTAAGTGACCGGTATCGTCAAATAGGCCTCGCCTTCTGATATTTAAGGACAAGTTTACGATTTTGCATTTCCCCCGCGTATCTTCACCCCATCTAAATACCTCGTTGACGCCTGCGAGAGCGGCGTCGGATGATTCTCGCCCAGTCATACAATTTGGATACCAGACTCGTTAAATCCACCATTTCTCCCTCGTACATCTACCACCCGCGACGCAATTCCGCCTCTCAGCGATCGAGGATGCAGCGGCCTACCTGTACGAGGCTTCGTGTGCGGTACGTCAATGTTCAATCCATCGCTCCCCCCAAAAAAACATGATTCCAACTCTTCGTCACAGATCGCCTCAAGACGCCCAGGTCATATTTCACGGAGTATTCACTGGTGTGCTACAAATGGTGACCAGACGCTTGGATACGGAGGAGAGAAGGGCGATTACAACTGGCAGCGTCTTCGTCTGGGAAGAGCGCGGGCCCAACCCAGAAGCCACAGGGGTAAGCACATGGGTCAAACCACTTTTTCACTCTTTTCTCAAACCGAGTCGTAGCTTGGCATTGAAAGATGGACGGATGGCAAAAGGCAAGTTATCTCACGAGCGCACGATTCGTACTTACCGGTTTGCAAACAGATGGGGCCCAAGTCGTGTCCGAGACGTGAGCTCGTTTCAGCATGTTGTCCGAGCCGCCTCAGCTCAATAATCTCTAGGAATTCCTGTTTTATCAGGAGAAAGGTCCGGAACCAGTTGATGTAGACATGAACTCAGATTCGGACACCACGTTCGTTCACGATCTTCTGCCCGTGTCTAGGTGGCTCACTTCGTTCGCTAGCCTCGGCTCTGGATCTCGCCTCCACAACAATCCTAATCCCCGTCAAGAACCTGTACGTTCCTCGCTTGTCAAACAGACGTATTCCGTATATGTCGAAACGTCACGGGGGCGTCGGAAGTGGCACCTAAGTGTGTCAATTTTGTCCAAGGGTCATCCTCTTGTGCTGACTGAGCCTTCCAGTTGCGTACTTCACCCCGGATACCGCCGATAACCTACGAACGGTGTCCGATATATCCGAACTTGCTCAACTCAACGTTCCACCTGGGAAATACAGAAGCGCTCGTCACCCGCCTCGGCGCCCCGTGCCCAAAGACGGGCAAGGACCCAGTGCGCCGTCTCATCATCAATTTGTTCCATACCCTTCACCTATATGCTTGTTCAATCCAGTACCCCAGTACCCGATGCCACCTCCTGTACCCAGTGGTGACGGACCCCGCGGTCCAACGAGTTTAGAAAGTAAAGGACAGAGGCTCGCACCGCTGGTTTACCTTCAAAACCTCCCTCCACCCCGGAGACACCCGGTCGACGAGGAGATACTCATGACCCTTTGCCCCAGCTTGACTTGATTCCCCCTTCTCTATTTCGGATACATCTCTGGCCACGCATGAGATCACGCCGTCTACTACGTCATCGCTATGCTGCCTCGACGCTGATTGTATTTTCTTGCTTTATCCGTTTCCTACACTTTCTCTTCTTGGTATATCTGTATTCGTCGGACAGGATGTGGAACAATGTATGATTCTGTAGTCTTATTGCGAACACATGGTGCAGTCACTGTACGCAAGCATACGGCCTGCCGGCAAAAGTGATCCCCACCTCCTCGGCTGCTGAACTAATCTGGCTGAGGAGTGAGTTTGCCGTTTGCCACTACTTACTTGGCGATCATCATGTGGATTCCACTCCTGGCAGCCCTTCATATTATTCATATTAGCTATGCCCCCGACTTTGAATTGAGGCGTCAGCCTACATATTCATATTTGCTGTCATCCTGTACGCGATGGCTTCCCCGGCGTCGACAACGCTGACTCAGAGCTTTCCCTGCAAGGCTAGGTTATGTGAGCGCTCCACGACGCCACAGGTCCGCAATCTCATCCCCCAACAGAATGATGAGACTGGGGCGCCCGGTCGCATACTAAAATGTTCACGGTCCAGTGTTTGGGTTTAGTTGGCACATGGAAAGTGGATGAGTCGAGCTGTGTGATAACAAAGTTTGGGTAGAGTGTTGCAACATGGAGTCCCGCGATTCGGCGACGGGCTCACCCATATACAGGTAGCTCTGCCCATCCAGCGCTGATGAGAGAACACACCTTATTCTAGAATATTGAGAGTCCGAGAAGAGTTTGTACACGTTTGAGAAGAGGGCGGCGTTAGGACCCAAAGAGAAATGAAGCCGAGGTGCTGCAATAGGGAACGTCCCCCGTTTGTGTGTCCTGAGCGTAACCAGGATACGATTTGTTGTGATGTGTTGGGATTGACTCCCATGGGAAAGGGGGGTCCTTATTATGAACGGCGGTCAGGGAATGTGCCAACGATCGAATCAAATGGGGATAAAAATGATTAGTGAAAGAGAATGGTTTATGGATGTTCCCATAACGAGGATGTCTTGGTTTGAGCGAGGGCCAGCAAACCCCGTTCGCGAGCGAGTTCCGCGAGGTGCCGAGGAGCACGTGAAACAAGGGTACGGTACACGTGTGTACTGATAAGTGCGCAGTACAGCGCAAAGGTGGGGCGGGAGCGTGGTGGGCTCGACGAGCCATCATGACGTGTAAAGGACGCGCTTTGTTTAGTAAGAAACGGAAATTTGATTGGGAATTAGCGTAGTTAAACGTTTTAACAGCTCTGAGGATCGCTCAAAGACGGGGCCGGGGACTATCAGTGGATGGTGTTTGAGGAACCTGGACATCATGTGCAACGTGTCCATAAGAGTGGTCCGTCGAAAACTGCGGGAGTCTTGAGAATGCAGCCGGGGTGGAGACGGCAGGATCAACTGCCGTGGAATGCACGTACGTGTTACACTGGAAAGATTAATTCAGAAAGGGCACAAGAAGTGCTCGGATCAAGACTACAGATAAGTAGGTGCAAGCGAATGGGTGATCTGATAAGTACAAAAGAGATTTCACAGCCAGCGCTGGCTGAAGGCCTGATGGATCACAAGTCTGGTTCAATGATGTATTCTGGCCGGTGATCGCGGGACTTTCCTTGGTTGTTGACCGATCTGCAGGGTGAGGGCGAAGAAGCGGTGGGTCAGAAGATATATGAAGGGGCGGGTCGGAGTATGCCGGGGGAGGTGGTGAGGACAAGATATGCCAGGGCTCAGGATGTAGATACCTGGCCTCTGAATTCAGTGGACCATCCGCAGAAAATACGATATTTTTTCCCTCAGTGTGGTTTAGGCTGTAATAAGGTGATAGAGTTTTCGGGCAGCAATCGAGATTGACGACCAACCTTTTGGGTCAATTGCACCAATAAGGTTGCGGCTGCTTGCGGTAATTATCATAGTATCACATTTTCCATTGACAGTTTTCTGACAAAATCTTGTCATGCCCATCTGCAACCGCTGCCCCCTGGGTTAGAAAATAGTTTAATTAATTACCAAATTAAATTACCAAATAGACTCGCCCCCTCACCAGATCTCGGACAGAATATATACATGCTCCATTCGCTCCTGCCCTCCCCTGCCTCTCCCCCTCATACACTATCTCTCGCCCAGCTGACGCGATGCAGCAGAGGCCAACTTGTACCAATGTTCGTATCCGCTCTACTCGTGATGCGCATAAGATCTTCTATGCCGTCCAACGCCGTGTGCTGCCCATGATCACCAGGCGGCTTGACGCAGACGAGCGCCTTGCCCTGCGTTCAGGTTGTGTCTATGCCTGGGAGGAAAGGGGTCCCCATACTGAGATCACCGGTCTCGGTATCGAGCGCTTCACTGAGGGTCGTCGTTGGAGCCCCTCCCGCGTGCGAGACGTGCGGCCTCATTTCGTTTCTATTGACGCATGGGGTCACTCATTTTTGTATTTGCAGGAATTCCTCTTTTACTACGAAAAGTACACGCCACCTGCAGACGCAGGTCACTCAGGGTAACTATATCCGCATAAATGTCTTGCTCCTGCCTCACAGTAATTCTGATTCAGCACCTCCGATAAGCAACCCCCGCGAGACTGGGACCCTTTAGTAAAGCAAACATACTCGGTTTGGGTCGAAACAGAAAAAGGTCGCCGAAAATGGCACCTGAGTAAGTTCTCAACCACACATTGGTTGTACGTCCTTTCCTGATCCAGAATAGCTGCCTATTTCACACAAGCAACCGTTGACCAGCTTGGAACCATCGACGATATTCCTGGCGTTGCTGGGCTCGTGGTCCCAGAAGGGACCTTTCAGAGTACTCGCGTCAGCAAGAATCGCAAGGGGGATGATACCCGTGTCCGTGCGGATGTCTTTAAGGTACCCACTTCCGTGTCACGAACATATGCCCCATTCCCTGCTGCATATCCTGCCCAGTCTACCCCTTACCCAGGGCCGACATCACCAGCGTTCGCACAGGAACCTTATCGGGTTAGCCCACAGGCTTCTCACCCTCCTGTCTTCCATCATTCTCCTGAAATTCCGCAATACTCCGTACCTCCACCCCTCCCGCCTCTTGGTACCCTTCATACCTTACCCCCGTTGAGGCCCGAAGTTGAGGAGATCGAGTACAAATTTCGTCGTTCATCCCTGCCTGGCATTCCTGATCCTCGATTCAATACCCCGAACAGAGATCGGAGACTCACTCTCGACCAGGTTCAGTCTGCTGAGTATCCGTCCATCCCCCATCCCACCCCCCCATCCCGCCATGCGGCGGCATCGTCAATTGGCTCTCCTGTCGAAGACAGGGGCACTCAGTATCGACCTGAATTGGCTTGTATTCATTCGAGCTCTGTACGAGAATCTGCTTCGAATTTTGATCGACCCCCATCCACGGTTGGTATGTTTCAACCTATCCCCGACACGGACCAGGACGAAAACACATTCACATCCAACTCACATGCATCTGCAAGCACACAACCCTCCATCAGCAATTATTCTCATATCTCTCTTCCACCACCTGCTCAGCTGTTTCGCTCTGAACCGCCTGCCCAACTCTATGCGGTGAAGACGTCAGAAGATTCTGTGGGTGCTATCGGACCGTCCAGGGTGGATCTTGCACCACTTCATTCCTTGCAACGACGTCCATACCGCAGAAACCCTGTGGATGATATGGCTCTGCGGTCATTAGGATCACGGTCTGGGTGACTATTTTCGGATTCTTATTCTGTGCAGCGGTGATAAATTATCCTGCTCTCTTATCCTGCGAAGTGACCGTACTTGCAATCACGACAACGAGCACCCGCAATAGTGGAGAAAATGCATGCAGAGCGTCTTGATATGTCCTGCCGGCTCAGGTTGGCTAGATGGCTCATACTGAAGTAACGAGGGTTTTGGATGTCTTACCCGATCTCTGTAGGATGGCCAGAGTGTTTTTTTTTGTGTGTACTCTAATTACACTAAACGCTTCTTGTGTTTCGTGAACATTACTATGCATTTGGTTTAATTGTAGACACCGGCTGCAATCGTGAAATGCAAAACTGTTTCCGGCCTGTGTACGTTTGACTCCAATTACAGATAAATTCAGGTCGGTCGTCACAACGTCTTATTACTCCGGTCGGTAAGACTCAGACAGATGCGGCCGCGCTCGGAGGTTGTCCGCCACGACATGATCCTGGGTGCGCTCACAGCTCTTTGAAATATTTCTGTCGATCCAGTCCTTCCGTGCGATTCCTAAACCTAGGTGTTGTGACTTTGACAGCACTTTTGAACGGTTGCCCGCTGGATCATTCAGAACTTTCCCTGTCGGAAGGGTGGAAGATGGACAGCACCCTTGGAAGTCATCGACACAAATGGTAATCATCAATTTTCTACACAGAGGAAAGAAGGGTCCTTTCCAGCTGCCACCCGGACCATGCCAGTATTGATGAAGACTCCATACTACAAGGCCGCAGTGTGGACCATCCTTTCACCCTTTCAGTCCATTTTGTCTCGTGATCCGTACCCTTTTATCGACGGCACCGTTCAAGACTCGAACCTAAATGTTATCTCACCCCATTTAAAGTCAATGGGGACGGTATCAAGTTTCAGCCGCATGGATGATTCCTAATGCTCCCCGTTCCTTCCATAAGCCGGCACCAATTTCGTCTCGCGTGGCATGCTCAATTTCGTCCGTGGATCAAGGGGGTTACGCTTCGCCTGAGAACGGCCGAGTAGGTTTGACACCTGATTACTCCAATGCCCACAAGGGTACTGGCCGGGAAGGCGAGATGTTCGTGTAGCGGGTCCTGCATGAGAACCTTGCTTGCCTCAAGGTTCTGGGCCTACCGAACATGGCAGTATTCTTACCAACATGTCAACAAAGTTCCACCATCTTGGCATCCTCAGCTCTGGGTTGGCTGATCGGGTGATCAAGGCCGTGCTTTCCAAAACGAGCTGGAACCCCCAACCTTGTTTCTTTTGTTGAGTCTATGAGTCAAGTACCCTGGATGCGAAGCGGCCCCATGGAGATCTTATCCGTTCTATCTGCAGACACGAACTCTAAATGGATTTGTGCGGATCATTCCGGGTATCAATACGCACCTGAAGGCGTAAACGTGAAGGACAACTTCTTTGGGTGATCGGCAGATAACTCTATGAAAAATCGGATGCCTGGACCCAGCGACCCACTCCTTCGCCCCCCACTTGCCAGGTTGTCTCATCGCGGCCCTGTCCCCTTTCGCGATTTCCCTCCTGGAATCAGTGAACATTAGCCTTCGCGGGCGCAAGCCGATCGATTACATGGTGCTTATGTCCCTTCTTGGAACTGGTCGCGGAGGCAGTGTTCTTCCCAGCCGCAGGATGCTTTTGAAATCGGAAACGCATTTCCCGTTCGAAAGAGTCCTGGAAGCGAAGAGGTCGGGCTGACCGTGGCGACGTTCGTCCAGTGTTTCCTATGGACCCATCCAGAACGGAAGACAGCCCCCCCTCGATTTTCATCACCGTCCCCCACACACGAGGCGTTTGTGAGGCAGCCTAGGCTCATGCTAGACCCACAGCTCCAAACATGACGAGAGCAAAGGGGGGGAGACTTGTGAATAGACAACGTCGACCAACTACATTTGTGCACACCACCACCCTTTCTCACCGCGTGTTTTTCATCCACATCGGTTGCGAGGATGAAACGAGGGTTCGAAAACGTCTGTAGAACAAATTCTGTTCCACGATGGCCGCATCTGATATGAAATCGGTGAGGCTTTTAGCTTTATTTTCTTTGTGTTGTTGTCGTTACTGTTGTTGTTGTTGTCGCTGGCATACGTCGGCTGATCAACGAGCATGGTCATGTAGATCCCCGTAGATCTGTCTCGCACAGCATCCCCATTCGACGTAGTACGGGGCAAAGGTAGACGGGTGAAACAGCCCTTTCGAACAAAAAATATTTTAATGATGTGTGTGGGTCGGGTAACTCGGCGTCGGCACTCTTAGGAACTCTTCAATGCTTCGTTGACGCTGTGTGCGTTCGTTCTGCCAGATCAGGTGGTCGTGTTCCATCGGCTGTCGTCATGGCTGAGGGATTGGTGATGCACTCTGACCTCTTGTTCGCCGTGGACGCCCCACTTGGAAGAACGCCTGTCAGTGTGACTTACGAGCTAACGCGAAGCGAGACGCAAGTGTTCGCGCGCGCCCACAAGGACGGCAGTATATTGAGATTCAAATGGTTTGACACCACGATCCCGGGTGGCGGTCTCACACGGCGTTGGAGAGGGTATGTAGCGATTCGGACAATTTAATCACCGTCACTCACCCAAGGTGGTATGACTCGGTCCATAGTCAAACCATCACAATTTCAGGAGATTGGAACGCACGCCGTGGGTGGGTCGCTGAGGGGGAAAGATGTCCCGAAATTACTGACGGTCTGTTACACGGTGCATCACCTTGACCTTTGCTGCATGAATAATGGATGGTATTATTGTTATACATGAAATCGACGATCTCAATGATGAGTAATGACTTAAATGTGCAGAGTAACGGTGTGCAATGCAGATAAACTAATGACCGTGGCCGCAGAAGAAAGCGTTCAAGGACACGACTACCATTCAAATTCACTGCGGGATAATTTGTGAGATAATTCATTCAAGGGCACCGAAGGGGATCTTACCCCGTGCATTTGGCGAATAGGTAATCTTTACCATTGATGTGGATCATGCCATCCTTTAGGATGCACTTCCACTTGTTCTTCACTCGTCCGACCTGCAAAGCTACAGTGAGACTAACGGTAAATATGATTCAGCGTGTGAACAAACCTTGTCGTAGGTGCAGAACACAATGTCCGTGTCTCCTTGGCCGCCTTCCTCTGCGTCCTCCTCACCCTCCGTATCAGAGTCATCCAAGTCGCTGTTTATTACCTCGTCCCCTGGTTGAGGCGCACCAGACATTTGCGAGGGTTGAGGCAATGACGGATGGGAGGGGCGAGGTGCGTATGATTGACTCGGTGGAGGGGACGGCGATTCAGAATCAGATGTGGAGGGCCCGTCGACTTGAGGGATCTGCTGACCTGTTGGACGTGCTGCCTGTGCCGCTGGCTGGGATGCGATCGTGTTTTGAGTAGTTTGATTAGACTGAGCGGGCTGCTGCGCTGCTGTTGAAGCTGAGGCAGGCTGCGAGGCTGCGATCGCCGGTGCCGGAGGGGCATATGGTCGCGGAGCAGCCGCGGGACGCGCAAGGTGTGGTGGATGAGGAGGAAAAGATAACACGCCCTGCTGTCCTCCCGGATACGCGGGTGGCTTCATCCCATTTAATTGAGGTCCAGGGAGAGGCGGTAGCGCATAAGGCGACATTCCAGGGGGACCACTCAGGATGTACCGACTATCCACCGGCTCAGTTTTTACCTGTGCTGATTGTTGTTGCGGCGGGGTCGCATAAGGGTTATGAGGGGGCGGATAATGAGGATGATGTGGCATCATGTGCATCGGATGAGGAGGGTACACGGGATGATGCTGAGCAGCCTGCTGAGGTTGTGGCTCAAACTCTGCGACGTGCGAGGCAATGACTTTGCTCTGCCATTTCTACGGGACAGGTTGGTCAACCCAGCCCAACCCAGCACTCGACCAACGGATCAACGACCACTTACATGTTGCAAGTCAGCTAGGACGTCTTCGCTAACACCATATTCGTCGAATTCGGGCTTAATGGCAGCAATGACTTCGTCTATGACAGCGCGGTAGATGGAAGGCTCAAAAATTTCTCTGTTACCTGACTGGACTACTACAACCAAGGTCGGGTGAGCAGCTCACCACAATCTTATTCGACATTGTGAACGACGCCGACGATGCCAAGTACAGCAAGCGGAGGTGGTGGAAAGGAGAGAAGGCGCTTTTATACTTCAATGGCTAACTGGACAAGCTTGCAAATTCAAACTCAGCAGGGTATCAATGTGGGGTTCCCACGCACAGACCACCTCACCACGTACCGACGATCCGAGACTGCTTTGCAAGCCAATCGACATATATCAAAATGACTGTTTTCCCAGCTGATCTTAAAGTTTTAAATCTGATTTAGAGACACTAATCGATAGAGGGTCGCTGGAAATTCTGCCCCAGCGGATAACGGAGTATGATGCTGTAAAGCAAGATATTCAGTCGAATGTCACGCGGTGGTTCGGGAAGCGTCAGTATGGTAAGTGCTCGCATAATGCATGCCAAGTCAGTACCAATGATACTGTGGACTATCTTTTCCCATTCATTGCTCGCGATACTTGTAAACATCGCCGTATCACAGGAGTGCTACCCAGTATGTACGTACCATGACAGCGGAAGGTTGAGGCGCTGGGGTACTTACATAAACCGCGTTATCGACACACCCCGCCTTGCCTTCCGGGGTTTGGCGCATAACGTCCGCACCGAAATCAGCAATCTGGATGAGCCCATCGTAATAGGAGGCCGGCGTAATGCCCTGTCCCAAGACGAGCCAATTCAGGTGGATCTGGGGTCGTATTGACCCAGTGCCTCGGGCAAGTATCAGGCCGTTTGACAACGAAAGCGATTGGCTGCTTACTCACTAGGTCGCTGTGGGGAAACGTATTATCGGAGGTGAGCCTGCGACAAAAGAGGCAGCTCTTCCATTTCACCCCCTTTAGCTTTATCATAATTGAATTGCAAGAGCGTGAATCGTGAGACTGATAACGAGCTGAACCTTTTTACCGAGCCGAACACGTTTCCAGATTTCCTTCAGGATACGTGGCTTCGCCCTCGCGTCGGGTTATTTCCGACGAATGATTGTGTGGGCCTGAGTTAGGGGAGCATTCATCGCCACTTAAATCTTTGGATCCCCACTCACGGACTGTCCTGCGAGTTGGAAATATGGTGCCTATCCCGTGTCATTCAGTGTAAGGCAGGTCTGTATTCGTGTCCGTTCCCAAGCTGATTTTGCAAACTAGATTGAACACTACCTCGAAAGCTCCCGATGCGTTGTTAATGGGGTCCGGGCTCGGCATCGCGAATGCGTCCCTTCAACCGCGGGACGAGTATGACGGGGGATTGGGTGGAAAGGAGATTCGGCTACGAATCTCGAACGGTGGGGCTGGCCAATCCGGCCTCATTGGCGCATGGGCCAATGCCTTCATTCAGTACTGTCACAAAGAGGGCATCGCACCTTTTAAAGTTTGTCCATATTCACTCTAACGGTTGCAACCCTCCGACGAGTGCGCAATCAGATTGGCTGGTATCTTGGAGACACTACTGAAAGCCTGGGGTACCTCGCCGCAGGGCAAGTTGACATTGCGGTCACTTATAACGACGCTGCAGAAAAGCAGGCATGCAAGACTGGTGTTGCGGTAGCAAGAGTGTATGGTTTCCGCGTAGGTGCCATGTGTGTGTACCATACTATCATGTGGTACTGAGTACTGTCATTTCAGGACCATTTTTTCCTCGTAGGTCCGACCTCCGATCCCGCGAACCTCAGAAGTTGTGGGGATGATGTGCTCGCGATGTTCAGCCGGCTGGTAGATCAGGGGAACAAAGATTTGATGGTATTCTGCAGCTTCTGTTCTGAGAGAAGGCGACCTCACGTCAGGACACGTCAGACACCATCAAACGATCGGGAGCCTGTTCGTTTCCTCACCCGTTTTGACAAGAGCGCGACGAACATCAAAGAGAGTGAACTGTTCTGCGCCATCGGCCAGGTATGCCTTCATATTCTGTAGATGAATTGGACGTACGAGCGATTGACCGTCGATGCCAGGTCCCTTGGGCGTTGGGATACTCGAAATGGTACCATCAGTACCCGCGGTTCCCGCTTCAAGCACTGAGGGCAGCGTCCGTGCTGTACGAGTACACCCTGACTGATAAAGGTATATGGCTGTCCTCCTCCAAGGAGGTCACATCTACCTTGAGGATCTTCGCTGAAGGCGGGGATACTCACCCAAACGATCCATTGTTGAATCCCGCGCATGTTCTCTTAGGGGCCAAGGCTAACCCTGCGAACGAGGCGATATGGAAAAAATTCATGGAGTGGGTGAAGCTACCTGATGGGGGACAGAAAGTTGTCAGGGATTTCAAGAAACCGCCTGGTCCGGATGGGGTACAACTGTACTCTCCGGCCCCAGATCCCAGTGGTTCTGGATAAATTTATTGTTTGAGTAGGTGGTGTATAGTAAGGTGTAGTAAACATGCAACAACAAAGTTAGTCTTCTCCTCGACAATGTACAGACTGCTGGCAACTCTCCTCTTCTTCGGCCTTTCGCAGGCTGCCACGGTTTTTCTCAATCCACCAGACTCCCTTCCTTCTCGCCTCTCTCCACAGCAAGCAAATCTCGTCCTCGCAGCTCACCTTGGCCTCGAGCAGTTTGAAGTCGTCGATCAACAAGGGCTGTTAAACCATTTGTTCAGGGAACGCGAATTTGTGGGGCAAGGGGACCAGAGTGCTTTACTCTTACTCGTTGACGAGGCATATGCTCGTGGTAGGTGGCATCAAGATCCCTCACCCAATGTCCACTCACTTCGATACAGACGTTATTCCACCAACGTTCAAGCCATCGTTTTCCTTCTCGGAATCTCCATCAGGGCCATTATCATCGTTTTTGAAGACATGCATACAGCGTGCTTCGCATGTATACACGCATGTCGCCAGTGAGCCTTCCATCTCAACGCAAGGTATGCCTCGCGCGCTCGACATCTTCTCCGCCCCAACACCCGCCAGCGAAGCATTCTTGGCGGAAATGTCGACCCTCGTAAACTACCTCGATGTGACCTCCGCTCCCGATCGTTTTGCGGCGCTCGAGTTGACGGGCATCTCCAAGCTCGCAGCGTCGTATGGCGAGTCCAGCGAGCAGTACAAACTCGCTACCGAAATATTGCAGGTTTCTATCGAGGCCGCATTGGCCGACACGTCGGTTCGCTTCGCGTTGGTGACGTATACACCGAGCACCCAGAGAAGGAGCCCTCTACTCACCGATCAGTCTGCTGCGGTCACGCCTTCTTTTCCGTCCGTGAATGCGCTTTCGTCCTGTTTCAGCTCCTTGCTTGCCTGTAACGATGCGACGAACTATTGTTCTTTACACGGAGAGTGCACAAACACGACACGGGCGGGACGGGAATGTTTCGTTTGTGCGTGTGGAACCACCATCAGCGACGTAGGCAAAGTCCAGAATTGGGCGGGTGAGATGTGTGAGCGGAGGGACGTCAGCGGGTGAGTCTTCTGCTTAGCTTTTTGCGTCTTGCAGTCCATAACAACGTGATCTTCCCAGCCCGTTCGTCTTGATCACTGGTACCGTGATCACCCTGATTTTACTGATAGGTGGTTCGGTGTCCTTGCTGTATGCACTCAATAGCCATGAGTTACCAAGCATACTGACGGGGGGTGTTGCCGCGGGGGTGCGGAGAGAATGAGGGAGTTTATACTCTCCTATGACCGTAATGTATTCTGTCGTTCAACTCTACTGCCAGATTTGATCCTGAACGTCTCTAATAAGTTGTGCTATACTGGAACTTAAAAAGATTGCATCTATCTAAATTACTAGTCTGTACCACCATTCAACGTTTGGCACTACTCCGGCATCAGAACAGCGGCAACAGAGTGGAAACCAGTCAAGACTCACTCGTCTCTTGTCTTTCTCCCTCATATTTTGAAGCTCAATGTTCACAGTGCCCCAGTACGCCTCGTACCGATCTCGTCGAGGGAGACGATTCAAGGGCTCCCTATTCCATACACTCAAATCGACTTGTTTCAATCCAGGATAGAGACTGCGCAACATGTGGGCGACGGCGATGGGCGAACTAATGGGGGAATTTCCGAGACGAAGGCTGTGTAGAGTCATCGAGCGTTCGGCGCATCCAACCACGCAAAGGGATGGCGTGATCGGTTTCGTCGTGTCGACGACGAGCGAGAGCATCGTTAGCTTTGGGCAAGAGCGAGCCAGGCGGAAGAGCGATTGAAAGGTTGGCAGGGACACGATAGGATGATCGACGTACGTCGAGAGCGCGAGTTCTTCGATATTTGGCCATGCGGACGCTAGCACTGCAATGTCGTCGTCGTCAAATGCGAACATGGAGAGTCCCTCCAGAGACACAACCCGGAGGTTAGTGAAACTGAAAAGGGGTCTAATATCGCGTATCGTTGCCACCGACGTTGAGGATGGGAAGTGTGGATGGATAACGCAGAGATAAAGCCTGTTGAGGCACGCATGCGAACAAGTCTCCGCGAGTGCTGTGAACAAGTCTCGCAAACGGGTTGGGGCAGAGAACACCTCTTGTGAATCAAATAGGTCAAGCCAGAAATCGTTCAGCGCTAGACGGAGACCCTTGAGACAAGCGGTTACCGTTGACAATAGTCCGGTATATAAGTGAAGGTGTTGGAGGCGAGGAAAAGATAATTCCTGCCTGGTGAGGGATTGAGAGAATGTCGACATGTGCTCTGAGGCCCACATCGTCAATGACTCCAAGTTTCTTGCTTGAACAAGGTGCCCCATAGCTGAAACCGTGAGGTCATCACATGAAACACGTTTGAGGTGCTTCCAGTGACAAATTGAGGTTGAGAGCGCATCCGTCAGATCATCACTGGGAGTTTCACCTGACGAAGAAATCGATATGTCGGTGATGTTTGGACAAAGAATTCCTAAAGCTGCCACCGTTGAGAGACTGGCCGAGTCGGAAGCGAACTCGGCAAAGAGCGTGGTTAATGCAGGTCCACATAGGAGACGGAGAAAGGGTAGCATTGTCAGGTGGTTGTCAGGATACCATGCGATAGTGTGCAAGTTTGGAAAGAAGGAATCGGGATCGGGTGGGTTGGAGAGACATTGGAATCGGTCGAAAGAGGATGAGGCGTCGATCATGCACATGTAGAGCGATCGGGTACGTGACGAATAATTGCGCAAGGAAGTCCATTGCTGGGAGGTTAAACGCGGAACGGAAGCCTACCGGGAACGCAGAATGTGAACGGGTGTAAACAAAGGGTGAAGGATTTAGACGTGCCTGTTGATTCTCCTCGAGTCCAGCCTGGGTCAGGAGATGCACGAAGGGATAAATGCTGTACAAGTCCTGCCATAACTCGTCCAGAGCTGGGTCATGAAGTGCGCGACAAGTCCGTGCCACTGCAGGGAGAGATGGTTGGTCCAATACTCCGCATATTTCTCGGGTGACCTCGGATATAAGCAGGGCATGATGCATCTTTGCGTCTAGCCTCGGAAAGTACAATCCCTGGAATGGGCTTCTGGAAATTGTCTGGGAACAAAAGCCGAGCCATGTTTTTTGTTTACCTAAATATTGGTGGTGGAGGCTCGTGTGATACCTTTGGGGACACGTTCACAAGGGTATGGGCGGCTTGTACGACGTGCGTCCTTTGCATGTCGTATCGAGGCGCGTTTTGTGGTGCATCTCGTAGGACTTGTTCATAGCTTGGAACGACTGGGAAGACCAAGTCCCGGTTGGCTTGCTCGATGGGCTTCTGAGCCAGTTTTCACACGCTGCACCCATGTCAGGCACTGGCTGCCAAAATTTATCTACCAACGTTTGGGAGGGTGGACTATCCACCTTTTGGCGTACCCAGTTCCCGGTCATTGCTATTTAGCACCCAAGCGCGGTACTGAGGCCACCATCAGGTTTAATCATGGTCGAATCTGTGCACCACCATCGCCCGACGCTCAAGCAGGTAAGCAAAGATCATATCATCGATCGTCGGTCTCGCCAATCCAAGTCCACAGCAAAACAAGCCATTCAAATCAAAGCATGCCACGAAATCATCCATCAAGGAACTTGCAAAAGGTGAGTTTATCGTATCCATACCGGCGGCGTCTCACAATCATTATCAGGACGTACTCAGCGTCCCTCCCGAAAATCACCTGCGGTGAGCACCGCTGCGCAGGCTCGCTTGAACAGGCGTAATACACAAAAGCAAGCGCAAGCCGCAAAGCGTGCTTCCCTCATTTCTTCTACTCGTATATTCAATGGCGTGGACGGTGCGCCTCGTATCGTCGCGGTCATTCCCCTGTGCGAAGACATTCGTACAAACGATGCTGTTCGTGCGCTCGCGACATCTGTCGTGGAAGATGTGGATGGCATCGATGAGAATTCATCGATATGGAAGATGAAGTACGTCCTCGAGCCACGCTATTTATCGTCCACCACCATCATCATCCTCTTTACTAGGGTACATCGTTTCAAGACGTCCCTTCAGTTCATCCCCGTCCGATACGGCCAACACTGGGAAGCGCTCGACGCTGCTAAAGCTGCAGATTACGTCCTCTTCCTGCTCAGTCCGACTGTAGAGGTCCCCGAAGCAGGCGATACCCTTCTTCGTACCCTGCAAGCCCACGGCCTCCCGACTGTCGTGTCTGCGATCCCATCCGACCCATCCACATCCTCACTTGACCAAAAATCCCGTGCTGCTATCTTGAAATCCTTACTCTCCTTCATGCAGTATTTCGATCCTTCGCAAGGACGGGTATACGATCTGTCTTCACCCTCCGACTCGTTGAGCGCTGTGCGCTCTCTGTCAGAGGGACGACCAGATGAAGTGCGATGGCGATCGGGAAGAACATGGCTCGTGGGTGAAAGCGTAGAGTGGGAGGATGGAACCTTCAAGGTGACAGGCATCGTCCGAGGCAGTCGTCTGAGTGCAAACAGACTCGTGCATCTACCCAACTTTGGAGATTATCAAGTGACCAAAGTGCGCGCTTCTATCCATTTGATCGTCGTGGATCGGCTGATGATTCACGCTTGGTAGATCATGTCCGCTCCCACGACGCGATCAAAACCCCACAAGGTAGCCGCGATGGAGATCGAGCCTCAGATACTTTCGGAACGGATACCTTCCTCGGTCGATTCCATGATCTCAACAAACGTTCCGGATGATATGGCAAATGAGCAGACGTGGCCTACTGAGGAGGAGATAGCTGGGGCTCTGGCGCGAGACGAGGGTATGGAAGACGCCGAAGTACCCGATGCGAAGAAGGGCACCACACCGAAGCGAATTAAGCGCATACCAAAGGGCATGAGCGAGTACCAGGCTGCCTGGATCGTCGATGAGACCGATGATGAAGACGGCGACGAAGAAGAGGGAAGTGATCATGAAGGTGATGCAGTCGCAGAAGAGGAAGAAATGATGCCCATTGATGAGGCGACGGAGTTGGAGAGCGAGAAAAAGAGCGTCGTTGCGTTCCGGGATCTCGATGCCGAGGAAGAAGAGAGACAGTCAGACATGTTTTCTCTCGGTGTTGATATGTACTCATCCATCTTTTACATTCAGACTCCAGGACTGGCGGAGTCGTGCTCAAGAAGAACGTGATGCCCAGGAATTCCCTGATGAAATTGACACTCCCCGTGACATCCCTGCGCGTACGCGGTTCGCACGATATCGTGGCTTACGGTCGCTGCGGACAAGTCCATGGGATCCATATGAGAATTTACCCCAAGAATACGCCAGAATATTTGAATTCGAAGAATTCAAACGGACTGAACGGGACATATCTCGGGCAGCAGAGATCGAAGGTGTAGAGGTATGTCTTGTCCACTTGTCTTCGCATCTCCACACCTAACGTGCCACAGCCTGGAACGAGAGTCACGGTGTACTTGGAAGGGGTTCCGCGAGAGGCTAGTGATTCGAGCCATGGGCCGATCGTTCTCTATGGTCTCTTGAAGCACGAGCATAAGAAAACCGTGCTACATTTCACTGTACAACGCAATACGGAGTACTCTGGATCTGTTAAATCCAAGGTACGCTCCTGCCTGGCGCACTGTTCAACCCATTCCAACCTCCATCGCTGCAGGACCCTTTGATCCTCTGCTATGGGCCCCGCCGACTGCGCGTCAATCCCATCTATAGTCAACACACTCGGGGAGGTGGCAAAGGCGCCAACAACGTGCACAAGTTTGAGCGTTTCCTGTGGCACGGTACGACGGTCGTCGCGAGCATATATGCACCTGTCGCATTCGGCAAACAGCCCTGTACGCTCTTGCGAGAATCGGAAAATGCACACGGTGAGCGATGCCGCGTTTGATCACCAACCCTCTCTTTCTTACACTCGGCGCATCACGTACAGCACCTCAGCTCGTCGCGATGGGCACCTTCCTCAGCCCCGACACGACGCGCGTCATCGCGAAACGCATCGTCCTCTCCGGCCACCCGTTCCGGGTACACCGCAAGACCGCCACGGTGCGATACATGTTCTTCAACCCAGACGACGTGGCGTATTTCAAACCGATACAATTGTACACCAAGCACGGACGTGCGGGACACGTTCGGGAGTCGCTTGGGACGCACGGGTATTTCAAGGCGTATTTCGATGGGCCGGTGACGCAGATGGATACGGTGTGTATGGCGTTGTATAAACGGGTGTACCCGCGCTGGAGTGAGTTGTGGCGGGCGCCGGCGGAGGGAAGGGATGTGAGTGAGGATGTGGTGATGCAGGACTAGGTGTAGACTGGATTGAATGGGCAGCATGACATGTACATGTCTCAAAAAACGGTGTATTCAGATCAAAAGCGTTGGCCAAGGCATCTGTGCTTCTGTGCTTCTGTCATTCGTGGCGACATGGAGACTACTAGCGTTAATTCCCTTCAAACCTTCAAAACCGGGTCGTTACAAGGGATTTTTGACCAGCGCTGTACAACATTCTCGATGGCCAGGACATGTAACGAACCACGATCTGGTATCCGTATATGCTCATTTAAAATACTGGCTACACACCCGTTCACATGTCATCGACAGCGAGACGAAGAGAGGGGAGAGGAAGAAAGAAGAAGAAACGTCTATAAGCATTGCGAATCCAAAACAGACATCATTCACTTTGGGTCCTCGAACGGGTTCTCGACAAACCCAGACATTCCCCTGTCCGTCGACTCAGCGGTCGTGCTCTCCGAAGGTGCGGTAGCCACGCGCGGCGCGCTGAGATTGGCACCGGCACCGACAGTGGCACCAGCACCAGCGGCAGCAGCGCCTGCGACAGGTGGGGATTGTGGCCGTACGAGCGATATCGGCCGTTTCGGTAACAAACCGAGCTTACCTGTGAGCGCGACGTGGGAGTAGAGAATACAGTGAATAAAATCTGGGGAATCGGAGGCAAAGAAAGGGAACACGTACTGAAATCGACACCTCCCGGCGCGCCAGGTGTCGTACCCCTAGTGCCGGTGAGCGTCGGAGAGAGCGATCGAGCGGGAGGACTGGTTGAAGGCAGTCTCGCATTTGGTGGGGGCGACACGGGCGAGGCGTATGATGGTGGGGAACTCGTCTCTGATGAAGGCGGTGGGGTGGCCGAGCTACCCGCGTGCGGTGGTGCCGCAGGGCCCTGCGTGGTAGCTGATGCAGCAACAACGGGAGTCGTCTTGTCCATGATCTGAATCTCCTCGTCATCACCGTAGAGATCGTATCCCCGTGCGTTGGGATCATAATACGAAGACTGCGGCGGGGTCACGGATTGGGCAGGCTCTATAACTGTGGAACGCGATATCCCTGAACGTGGGGGAGAGGACTGGTAGGTACTCGTCCGAGCTGGCTGTGATTGACTCGTCTGTCTTTGCGGGTTCGTGACCTGCGGAGATTGGTAAGGCTGTGCATATGCGCCTTGTCTCGAATCCTGTTGTTGACCTGGTGTATAAGATGAATAGCCCGAGTACGACGCTGGTGCCGATTGTGTGGGTTGGTCGGGAGGGTGATTCTGGGAGCCCATCCATCCCTGACCTTGATCGTATTCTTGCATCTTTGCTTTCACTTTGGACATGATGGATGAAAAGGTCTTCTTCCCAGCTATACGACGAATCATCAGAAGGGAAACGCGCGAATGAGAGAAAGGAGGGATGGATGAGATCGAATCGCAAACTGAGGAGTGGACAGATGGTGCTGTGAGAGACGTACATTCAGCAATACGACTGAAACCTTCCTGGAACTCTGTCATGGTGTCCCTTCCAGTCTGGCCTTGGCCTTGGGTCTGGGGTTGACCCTGCGGTTGACCACCCCAACCGTTCCTCCCTCGTCGGGGCTGATAAGCCTGATACGTCGCTTGACCCTCCACATCCTGTGGTTGCCATGCTTGAGTGGCGCTTTGTTGTTCCTCGAGGGCGAGCCTCCTCGCGAGCTGCTCGTCGAGCGCTTCTTGTGACAGACGCTGAGCATCAGATGACGGCGCGGATTGAAACTGGTTCGGTGACTGCGCCGGAGGGAGGGCGGGTGGGATGAACGAGGGATCGTTCATCCCAAGGAGCACATCGAGCGCACGATCGTGATCATAGTTCGTCGATTCGAGTACGGAAATGCTGAAATGAACGCTTAGCAATCCAGGGTAGAAACATCAGGGTGGAATTTACAGACATAACGGCGTCATCGAAATCAGGGAAGATGGCTTTCAGCGATGCTATGCGTGGGTCTGTCGGAGTCGTGTCTGTTCCCTGCATTGGGGGTGGTTGGGCGGACTGAGGTGGGGGCTCAGGAGTAAGGATCATGTCACGGTCTCGGTAAACTGCAAGCTTTGATGAAACAAGTATGTCGTCACGAAACACGGAATCTGTGTCACTCCGTTGGCGGTTTCTCGCTGTCACTGTTGACGGAGATGAATCTTGGTCGTTCGAACGCGTACTCCACGGATTACCGGATTCTAACTGGAGTGAGTGCATGAATGGTTAGAGAGATTGCTGAATGACTTGCACACCTTTTAGCTGCGATTTAAACCGTCAGTTGTTGCTGGAGCGCAGCAAGTCCCAGCACGACCTGGCCGCTGTGGATAGCTCCAGTGACCGCGCCGCAGTCGATCCGTTGCTGAGAGGCCTGAGACTTTGGGTGGCTGTGATACTTGATCCTATACCTGGCTGCCAGGTTGTAACAAGGAGCTCCCATGATACACGTAGTTCTGCAACAAAGAAAGTAGTGCGAAGTTACGAGAATATGGGTAGGCAGGATTCCCAAGACCGGACAGCAACTACGGGATATCTACCGTCCGGATCTTCGGTGCGACTCGGAGATGGCGCGGTGAAATGGGTAGAATCGAACCTGGAGACGGTACAGAGCTGCGATGTGACAAGTATGTTTTGCACAAGCGTTTCTCGCGTACATCCCACTTTTCGCCTCTTTTTTTTTCCAATGACACTTTTTGCCATGAAGGACCAACCCCTCCCTGTCTCTCGGAGGAGCCACGATAAATTCCTAGTCCAGAATGCCTTCCCCAAACCCAACCTACAACTTCGAGATCAGAAGAGAGTCGTTCTGATCACGCAAAGTGTGCCTGACGACGCGAGAAAGGGTTGGGAATCCGTTCGCAATCACCAGGTACGAAAGCAACGTTCAGGGGATGAACTTATCACGAACGGGTTTAGATCCACCGAGTCCAAACAATTGCTATCTCAAAAGCGAAAGCACCTTGGGTATCTTTAACCGCCGTTACGTCTCTCCAGCGACACGTGAAGTCAATTGGGCAGATCGGATCGTGCTGGGTTAAGAAACGACTCGACGACCGCCCGGTTCAGGCACCATCAATGTCAACCACCCTTTCCACCCACCCCTGACCTGATCGTTCGGGGTTAACAAGATTCTGAACTGCGGCTCGATGGTGCTTGGGAAGAGATAACATGCTTTGCGCATACCTGTAGCTCGATCGGACGATGCACGGTGCGAGATTTGCGACGAATGCGGATGCGGCACGAACGCGTACGCTGACCGCAAAAGTCTTACATCGGGAGTGGGCCAATTATGCGAGCACTGACTACATCACTGAGGGGAACTAGCCGAGAACCTGATCTAGGCCAGCTAGGCCAATCCCAACCATCCAGGACCACCGTAAACTTCGCCGCCTGGGAAGTCTCTGCATCCTTTCATAAACACGGTGCTCCTCCAAGGCGCCCACGGTCAGCTCATTGCATAGCTTTAGGCTTTGAGATCTCGACTATTCCATCGACTCCTGGCACAATCGGTTACTTGACATTAACATCTTTCACCCTTACGATGCGTAAACGCGATCATATTTCCCCAAGACGTTCGAGAGCTCGAGGAACCGTGATTGCATGGTCCGAAGATTAAATCTGTTACAAGACAAGCATACTATGGTACCAGCGAATCCCTAAACTGTGCCTCCGTACATCGTGGATCCGGCTAACCAAGCGCACACAACTAAGTTAGTATAATAATACATGTAGGGTAGATCACTGCGACGAACGCCGGGCCCCCATCCTCTTCCCAACTTACTACACGGGGTCGACCTGACGGACACCTTAACATGTCCTGGCCAACTTCATCCGGTCTTCCACCTCTCTCCATTTCTTCCACATATCCAAAGACCCTTCCACACAAATCACACGCAGCGCAGGCGCGACGCGCTTCAAGAACTTGGCGACACCTTCTGGATCGCCGATCGGAGAATCGCGAACGTTGAGAACCTGAAGTACAGACGATGAAGACGGAACACTTCGTTGCCGTGTGCTCTCCTGACCAGGATCAACGCTGCACGTGTCGTCTTCCTGCTCGCCTTGGGTCCCCTGGTGTTCGTCGAGACGCCCCTCTAGCTTCGGCACGTGCATCCCATCAAAGGCCACCCTCAGCCTTTCCAACCGCGAACACTCCCTCACAAATGCACCGACGCCGTCGAGCGTCGCTGCCATAAATCCCGGTAGATCCTTCGACTCTTCTACGCCCACCCACGGTATCCCACACTCTTCCAGCTCCTGGAGATGTGCACCCCACGCATTCGCAGCCTCTCGCAAGAATCCGTCCTCGATGGCAATCGTGCCGAGATGAAGGAGTCGGAGGGTCCGGAGATTTCGCAGAGCGAGAAGGGGAGAGAGCGTTTGGGAGGGGTGGATAAGAAAGGGAGACGTGGCACTTGAGAAGGGGCCAAGGTTGTGCTTGAGCGTGAGAGAGATGGTGTGAGGCGGGTATAGCGGTGTGGACGTAGACGTAGACGTC
>QFEI01001850.1:0-10859 GCA_003316145.1 Neoboletus magnificus | reverse complement strand
AGGGGGGAGGGGGCAAGGGTGGTGGTGAGGGCGTGGGGGTATGGGCTCTCGGTGTTCTAGGTTTTCTTGGTGGTAGGGTTCCTTTGTAAGGGTTGCCCCAGGGAGGAGTGGATGTGGAGGACGTGGTGGTCAAGGTGGCTGAGGAACTACAACGATGGTAGCCTCGAAGGAGAAGCTAGATCTTTTGTTACACTCGGTCCGTGGTCAGGCAGTGAACGTAGACTTTCAATAGGTAGGGAACAGGCTCAACGAGTAGGGTCAAGGGTTCTGAGTCGAATGTCGACAAGGAGGATTCCTCTTGATGCAACGGACAAGGATGGTTGTCAAGGGGATTCCTCAGACGATGGAGACGAAGGATCACGAGGGAAGGAAGTCCCAAAGCGATGAGTCAAGGATCAAGAGTAGGGAGAGGCTGTTGAACAGCACTCAAGCCTTTCGAGGTTTCGAGGCGAGAGAAGGGATTTGTATACAGGAAGGAAAGTAAGATCTAGCTTGTAGTACATGGTATCAATGTTACAATTTGTCCTGTCTTTCTCGTTTTCCTTTGTCACTACGGACTTATCTTTCTTTTCACTTGATTACTCACCCCATTTCCGTCATCATCCGTTCCTTTCACACTTCCCACTTGCTTCGTAATCGAGCTTACATCCTCCACACTGCCTAGTATTCATTTCCGCTTCATTTATCTTCTTGTACTCACACCCGCCCTAAAGTACCTCGAGTGGTACTTAAACTCGACGTTGGTACCATGGACTATAAGCTAGATCTTACCTTTCTACCTGTATACAATCCCTCTTGAGCCTCTAGGAGACTTGAACGTCACTCAACGTCCCTCTCACTCTCAATCCTCCTGACCATCGCCTTTGGACTTCTCTCCCCCTGCGATCCTTCATCTCCATCGTTCAAGGAATCCCCTTGACGACCGTCCTTGTCCGTTGCACCAAGAGGAGTCCCCTTTAACGATGTTCGACCCTGAACCCTTGACCCTACTCGTTAAGCCTATCCTTTGTCTATCAAAGGTCTACGTTCGCAGCCTAACCACGGACCGAGCATAACAATCAACATCGAGTTTAAGTACTACTCGAGGTACTTTAGGGTGGGTGTGAGTATAAGAAGATAAATGAAGCAGAAATGAATACTAGGCAGTATGGAGGATGTAAGCTCGATTACGAAGCAAGTGGGAAGTGCGAGAGGAACGGGTGATGACGGAAATGGGGTGAGTAATCGAGTGAAAAGAAAGATAAGTCCGTAGTGACAAAGGAAAACGAGAAAGATGGGACAAATTGTAACACGACCCTTCATTGGCAAACTAATCCCTTTATATTTGAGTACTTAAAGCCACAAGTATATAGTGCTGCAAGTGATAACCAGCACCTCAGTCTGTTCCACTGCACACGACTGAGGTGAGCCCCTCCGTTTATTCCCTTCACCTGACATACTATTTACCATGTACACTAGACTGTTTGTCTAGGTAATTACCAATGCTAGTCCGTTCCACTACATGCGACTAAGACTGTTTGTCTAGCCACGTGCCTGGGATTCCAATCTTCCTCATACTCTCTCACAAGCCTCACAGAGCATTGAGAGGATAGGCAGGAGGCAGGCATTATTTTCACACTCAGCCAGGAACTTTCCATCTGAGAAATGCATGTTTCAGATTTGGATAATAGCCCCAACATAGCCTCAAAATAGCCTACATGAGCACCACTAGTATCTAAGAGGATTATTCACAAAAATGGAGACAAAAAGACCACACCTCCTGAACTGTCTTCTTTAGCTTCTTTGCCCTAGCATTGGCAAGTTTATGTTGTTCTTCAAGCCCAACAGCTTGCTTCCTGTGCGTGGTCTGGTCCTTGACAGCTGCTTCAGCCACATCTTTCACTTCCTAGATGGATGAGTAAGACAAGGCGGGTGATTATGACATGGATTATGAAATAGATTATAACAATGAACCTCATATGCCTTCTCACATTCCTTGAAGCATTTTTCCAACATCTCTAAATGGATGATATCATCCTTGTTCCTCTCCATCTCAGCATCCAAGTCTTTTTGGAATTTCGCCTATGTACAAACATCCTCAGCACACTGCAGGCAACACCAGGCAGGCAACAAAATCACTCACAATTTGTGCTTTAAACCTGCTTTCATGCTCCAAGCACTTCCGGAGGTACCACTGCCAAGGCCTGCTTTTCGCTTTCATGTGGTCATTGAACAACCTTAGGAAGTCCAATGCCTCCTTCCTCTGGGCCTCCAGTGTGTTCTTCTTCTGCTCAATGATGTGGAGCCAGTTCTGTTTCTCGCCATGCTGGTTGGTGAGTACCTCTACCTGCATGAGTACTTCTTCAATCAGGATTTTGTATGTGGAGGTACCAATGATGTCTTTGAGATGCTCAAGCAACCCATCTTCCTGTTCATTCTGAGCTTTAAGCCTCATCTGCACAATTGACTCGAGTTCACCCTAGTAAATAGACATGCAAAGTCAGCTACAAACAGGAGAGACAACAAAAATAATGGTATGCAGAATCACATGAAGGATGAGAAACTGCTTATGGTCAAGATCAATTCCCTGCCCTTTGAGGAGTGTCTGTACTCCCATGTAGTTGCTGGTGTGTCTGTTGATTGTATATTTGCTTGAGTTGTTCTTGTATGCTATCTGCACCACAACCAGTGGGGAGTTTGATACCACCTTGTATGTATCAGGACCAGGTTATTGAGTGTGTGAGGAAATACAGAATGAAATGTGAAGAAAAATGCCACACCAAGTCCATGATTTCCCAGAAGTGCACTTCAACACTACACTTGTTGAGATCAGGGTAGTGAGCCAAGTTATGGATCAATTCTGATAGTTTACCCTGTCGCATGTTTGATGCACAGTACCCAAATATGAACAACAGTGCATTAATCATGTTTGATTTGCCTGAGCCATTGGAAGTGACTATTGATGAGAAAAACTGACTGTGGACATGATCAACATAAGAGCCCCAGATTTGAACATCCTAACATACCTTGTAAAAGGGCCTGATCTCCTGTCTTTCCATATAACTCTTAAAATTGGCCAATCCCATCTTATGAATGACCAGTCTGGCCTTTGGCCCATTGGCCTCTTCTACCAGAGGTGGTTGTGATTGGTTTTGTGGTCTAACTCTGGGTTCTAAGAGTGATCTCTCCTCTTCTTCTTCCACCAGTGGTGCACATTCTGGAGTCCAGGACACCTGACTCAGTGAACTGTTCTTGTTGGCACCTTGTCAATTTGCATGGCATGGAGAAGCTTGATACTCCTGATCAAAGCTGTCTAGATCATCTGCTTTGTCTGCTGTTTGGGTGTAGGATCTTTATGGGGTGTGACAGGAGCTGACTTGCGCAGCTGTGGTGTAGGGACTACATCTTCCTCCTCCTCCTCTTGCTCTGACCTTTTGGCATTTTTGGAGTGCTTAGAAGATGATTTGCAGGTGGGTGGTGACTGTTTTGGTGCAGGTTTACTGGAGGATGCTTTTCCACCTCCCTGACTGGGGAAGACAGTGTCATTGTCAGAAATTGAGATAATGCCCCTTTATCCACCTCTCTTTTGTTCCTCTTCCTTCTTGACATTGCTCTCAAGTCTGAGGGGCTTGTGAGATGAACACCCTCTGTCATTCCATATTTGCACCATCTTCAGAGCTAGCACTGAGCACTGAATGCTCAATGTGAACGTTGCCTATTGTACAAGGACACATATACGCACCTTTGAACTTGAGCCAGTCGAATATATTGATGTATGTGGCAAAAATGCACAGCAAGGCTTCTTTGGTGACTGTATTCTCGTTAAGGTCAAATAAGCCATGGAGTGCTAATATGTTGTCCATCACACTACCATCCTCCTTGGCCTTTGTTGATTTACTTCCAATACCAATGCAGGCGCCAAGGAGTGACCCTGTAGCAGCACAGACCACAGGCTCATGATCCAAGTCAGATATTAAGCTCCCTTTGCAACATAGTGAGTATGCATGGGTGGAGGTGACCTATCAGAGCCATTGTTGCTCATGCAGTTTTTTTTGAGCACAGCAGAGTAGAGGAGGTGACACATGACTGTGTCAGTGTCACATGAGCAGGTGAGAATGGTGGGGAAGGTGTGTTTTGTTATGGGAATGTTTAAGAGAGCTGCATGGCAGACCTTGCTGTTGGAGTTAATCAGACTAATATAAGTAGTAAGTGGGTTAGGGACACATATGTGATGGGATCACATCTGAGGTATCAAGAAGGATGTTGATGGCTGTATGCTCATCTACTTCAATGTCAGAGGGGTCTTTTGACCCACAAAGTTTGGAGAGGGCAACAGCTGCTTGTATGTGAATGAGCATTTCTTTGTCATGTATGGGCTCAATGAGGGCTGCTCTGAGCATGTAGTAGACATCCTCACTGCAAAGGAGTTACTTCAGGCTGTGGACGACATGAACAGGAGTGCAGTCTAATTCGCTGAGGTGGGCAACCATCTTGGTCAGTATCCGTACACAGCAGTATAGGGTGATCTTGTTCCTTGTGACAAATCCTTTGAAGAGGAATTTGAGGAGGCATACAATGAAATGGGCTGTTGTGGTATCTTCTTCTTCTTCTTTGTTAGTCTCATCCTATTTCTTTATTTCTTGTGCTTGGACTTCATATGTAACCTGATCTACCCCAAAAGCCAAACATGCATACCTTTCATGTCCAAATAAAGAACATATGTACTGACAAACTTGACAACTCTATCCACCCAGGAGACACCCTTCTTTATGACAATGACCTGGCAAAGTAGATGAATGTGGTCTTCAAAGAGTTGCTTGCCAGTAAGCTTGATGTTGAATAGCCTTTGTAAATGTGGTGGCATCAATGTGATGTGGACTTTGTGGAGTGTGACAACATTTTTTGATGGTTTGGGGCTGTTGTTTGGACTTGGTCAAAATTTTAGAGGGGAGCATCCATGGTGGAGGTTGTCCAGGCTGCCATCAGTGGTGGCAGTGATGGTGAATGTTGGATGGCAACTATTAGGTGATGATGCAGTAATCACATGGATTGCATACTCATGTGATTGTGGTGCAGAGAAGAAAGAATAGGAGTAGAAGTGATGACATACTAACCAATGATGACAGAATGACTGCATGATCAGTTCAGTGGAGACTGCACATCACATAACACAGCATGATGGGGTGGTCACACCCCGGTGTTTCATTCTTACATATGTTAGATGTCTACATTGTTATGTAGTGCCAGTACAATCATGTTGGAGCTGCTTTAGAAAGTGACTTTATCATCATCATCACTATCAATGCTGCCTTCAACACCATCATCTTCCTCAAGGCTGCTTTCTGAAATACCCAAAGAATCAAACTGATCTCTAGGCAAACACCAGTGCAACTAGGATAGAGAGGAAAGGGTGAGCAACTACTAAGTCACTCCTGAGTGGAACTCTGAGGGGAAACTCCAAAGAGAACTAGACTGGTGTTGACCAGGCTAGGACCTCTGGTATATATACAATCTCTATGTTTGTACATATTGGTATCTAATCTGTAGATATGTAGTCATAAAGAGTCATGTCCTGTACCCTAGTGGTCAGGATGAGTTGTGGGAACAGAGATTAATAGACATAGCCTTTGAGGCTGTGTGGAATGGAAATGAAGGAGTGGTAATAAAAGTGGGCTGTGTGGCATAGCCAAGCACAGGACAGAAAGGAAAAGAAAGATGTGCACTGCATGGAGATGAACATGAGAAAGAATATAACTATAAAGGGAAAGATCCTTGAGATCTGATCTAAGATCTGAGATAAGATAAGGTCATGTGATAGATCACGTGACTTGATAAGATAAGATAAAAGAAGAGAAAAATGAAATGTACTAAGTCAACTAGCAATGATGTTAGGTGCATTAGGATGCAACCATAACACTTTCTGAGTTCTCATCATCATCATTGTCATCTTCCTTGTCCATATTCTCATCTTCACTGTCACATCTGGGAGGCTCTTCACCCTCTTGACCATCATATTTCAAGCTATTTGTTTTGTCCTCATTATCAACTGTGCTTGTTGACATTTCTTTGGCATCCTCCTCCTTATCTTGCTTGCTTGCTTGCACTGGCATTGGATACTGAACTCCATGACCAACCCCAACATGTGTGAACCTTGCATACATGTCCTGATCTGCAAATCTGAGTGTTGTTGAATTAGCTTTAGTCATTTGGCTCTATACTGCTTCCATGTTCACATAATATGCCACCCAGTCATCAATGCCATCATTGGCACATGCAAGTGATTGACCTCAGTGAAGAAATGAGTCTGTCTGGCTGTCTGCAAATGCTGGTATAATGTGGCAAGCTCAGATGACAACTGATGGATCCACGAAACCAAATTCCCCAGGTGAGTCAGGAATGAAGCCAATTTTCAGCAGACAAGCATTTGAAATACTCCACCAGTACCCAGGAACAACACCCATCCAACAGACCCAAAGCACATCTTTAGTGTGCTTGTGTCCATCATGATGGATGTGTAATATGAAAGCACCCAGCACATGTGCATACCAGAATGGATGAGCATTTGAGGCTTCCTTGCAGGAGTATAACATGACCATGCCACCATGACCAAGGTGAAGTGTATCATAGTCACATCTGATATTATATGTTGTGAAATTGATTTGAAGCTGCTGTGGCATATACACATGGTTGAGATTGTTCATGAAAAGAACTGCATATTGTTCATCTGCTGTAAATATTCTTTCATCACTGTCATATTCAAGGTTTCATGGATGTGCAAGAAGATGATCTCTCAGTTAAGAAATAAAGTCCTGGAGATTTTTATCATCTACAAACAGTTTATAGGCAGGTTTCACCAACTCACCTTAATGGCTGGATCACCAATGTGTTCAGCCAAATATGCAGCTAGATTAATAGCATTACAGGGGGCATAGGATGAGTGGTAACACCCTGTGAGCATTGATGCTCCATTCTCCTCAGGCCCCACTTCCTCAAAGTATGTAGAATCAGGATCAACTTCCTGGCATGCACAAGTCAGTTGCCTCTCTTGCTTTGCAAGTTGGCTGGTGGGGTCATGTTTGTTTGTGCCCTGGTAGAATTTCTTCATGAGCCTATGGGCAAGTTCCCCCTGTATGATGTAGCTTAGAGACCCAACCACACTTTAAAGCAAGTCCACTTACAATCTGTGTGTTGTACAAATCAGTTGTCCCTAGCATTTGAATGGTTTTCACATAGTGGCCAAGGGTGTGTATCTTGTATGTTGATAGGTTGAATGACTTTGATCATGGTGCACTACCGATAGCTTGTGAAGTCTTTATGGTTTCACTAGGTTGGTCCTTCAGTTTCACCTCTGATTGTCTTCATTATGCAGCTGTTTCTGAGGGTAGTTCTGTTGTCTGGAATGATGAACAGATATACTCTTTAAATTTATGCAGCTGCTGGCCAAGAAGCCTAAGTGCTTGTTTGAGTAAGTCAAGTGATTCTTGGGTATGCATCTGTAACTTTGCGAGTACATGCCATTGAGCAAGATGAAACAACAGGATGCACACAACATCATCATGTTTGCTTGGAAATAGACTGTCAAAGACTGGAATGGAATACTAGGATAGGCAGATGAGCAGTCTGTGCATGGAGAAGAACAAAAAGTTCATGGATGACATTTGCCTACCTGGAGGACATTTCAAAATGCCACACTGCATGCTGATGCATCTCTGACACATCAGGAGGAAAGTGCCAAATAGAATCTTTCCCAAATGATTGGATTTGATGGAATCTGAATACAAGATTGTAAGCATTGAAGAAGCTCTGATTTTGAAGACATACCAATTATTCATGACCTCTATGGCTCCACGATTGATGGTATACAGCAAATGCAAGAGATGACAGAATATTGACTTGAATACACCAAGCTCAACCTCATACATGAGGTCAACTGTCAACATAGAAAATATGTTACACCCTAGAGGCCCAAGGATATCAGTGATGGTATTCTGGGCAAACCATTTGTTACGGTTGAGTACCATCACAAGGTCCTTGAGGGACTTAGCTGTTTCTTTTCTTTCTCTTCTCTTATCTTATCAGTCACATGACTGATCATCTAATCTTTTATCTTATCTATTTCTTTCACTTTCACACAGTCAAGGTTCATCACCCTCTGACTTTAAACACTAAACTAGCATGTTCAGAGACTCATGCATACTTGTGCCTTAATCTATCCTTTTATGATTATATTCTTTCTCATGTTCATCTCCATGCTGTGCACATCTTCTTTTCATTTCCGTCCTGTGTTTGGTTATGCCACACAGCCCACATTCATTTCCATGCTTCATTTCCATTTCACACAGCCTTGATGGCTATGTCTATTAATCTCTGTCAACATGACTCATCCTGACCACTAGGGTACAGGGTATGACTCTTTATGACTACTTATCTATAGATTAGATACAAACATGTACAAATAGTAGAAGTGTATATATACCCAGAGACTAGATGGTCAAACCCTGGTCTAGTTCTCTTGGGCTTTCCCCTAAGAACCACTCAGGAGTACTGAAGTGCTCATTCCTCTTTCCTTCCTAGTCCACTGGTGTTTTGCCTAGATAGAGTTCACTACTTGTGTTCTTTGGGTGTTTCACCATTCAGTTGTGCAATCAACTGTTATTAGGCATATGTCACTTACAAATGTAGGCACTAGCAACCAAACTTTTAAAAGCCTTTCTGGAAAAGTCCCCTTAATTGGAGCCCTGAGCTTATAGATTGCATCTCATGCTGTACTGACTTGATCACAGAAGTACTAGCAAATCAGTCTGGTTCTTGCAGCAGGTTGGAGAACAGGCCAAGGTGATAGTATTCACTATTTGGAACAAGACAGAAAGGACATGGGCAAACTCCCTTGTCCTGAATTATAGCAAGAAGCACTCTAAAATGATTTTAGACAGATTAACTATGACAACACAAAGAAATATTAGGTGTACTTTTCAGGATAGTCTGCTGAATAGGTAAAGATATGAGGAAACACACATTGCCAGTACACTGATGTTTTGATTTCCAAGTATGACCTCCATCAATGGCAGTCTCATTGTTCTCAAGTTCATCCACAGCACATATCTTACCCTTACTCTTTGAGCTCTTCCTTCCCTGGGCCTTCTTTGTTGGGATTGGAGTGAGTTTGTCAACTTCAACCTTGCTAGTAATTGGAGTAGTAGAATCCTTGTCACCAGCACATTTCTTCTTCCCCTTCATGCCTTTGCTCTTATTCTTCACTGAGACTTGGGGTGGAGTGATATCTTCAACATCTTCATCTTCATCTGTGATGACCACTGGGCTATGAAAATGTCTGATGAAACAACAGAGAATGACTGGGGACAAGATACCAGACCAAGGGGCCAGGTGACCTAAGGGAATTACCAGCAACAGAGTACCAGAAAATTGCACCTGACGATGCATGGGAGAATCCCAATGGGACAATGTATGTGGGGTGTCACATGATGGCATGATGGAGTAGCAGGTGGTGGTGAGAAGAGAGCCTGGGGAGATATTGTAGTGTGCTAAGATAATGGGGCCGGAACAGGCAACAAGCAGGAATTATGACTGTTGTCCACATCAGACAAAGGTGGGGGAGATGGGACCTGTCCCTTGGAGGGTTCAACACAAGTCTCAGTACCAGTCAAGCCAGCTGAGATATCAGCAGCCTTTGACTTTGTTGCCATATGAGCCACCATCTGTGCATGCATTAGTTCCATCATATCTGTTTCTGCTGCCTTGGAAAATGAGGATGTAACACTGCCTTCTGTCTTTATTTTCTTAGTGAATCTGCGATCCTTCTCATTCCCAAATAACTGCCTATGTGACAAAGCAATATGAGTGAAGAATTTGAAACAAGTGAAATACTTACATATTCCACCACTTCATGAGATCCTTTTTCCATTTGGTATCAACTGCATTGCAGATGAATGAGACCATGGAGCAGTATAGCTCAAGGTAGCTGGATTTGCCTTCCTTCTCATTCCAGGAGGACATTGATGAGATCCTGAAACACATCTATAAAAAAAAGATGGGATCACTAAAACACGAACCAAAACAAATACTTACTTAAATGCAACATAGGTGGTGTGTTCAGATTCCACAGTGGTCATATTGTGAAAGACTGCATTGCATGACTTTGAACCCTTCTTTGAAGCAGTACTCAAAGCAGATGTTGGCCCAATGAATATGTGCCATATGATCTATCTGGCAGCTCCTTCAATTCATGTCACCAATGGAATCATAGAACATACCCAGATAAGCATATAGCCATGGAACAGCCCATTACACATATCCTCAGTGTCATAATCATCTCCAGGATACTTGTCACCACTCCAAAATACAACAGGAAAACTCTTTGCCTTCAAGGGTATCTTCCCACATTCAAGCAGTTTTCATGTCCTGTTACAGTTGATGCAGTGTATTCAAACAAGCTCGTATTAGTAAAGAAATACCATAAACATCTCACTTACTTCTCAGGGTTCTCCATAAATTGTTCGAGTTTGTCTGCAGGACATATAAAGCATGCAAGGACAAGGTGTTTCAAACCCATTGCCTCCCAGCCAGTTACATTGACAATTGGCAGATCCAGGGCTGCCTTGTAAGGATCTGGCGCCACAACATGCCCAATGTAGCTCCTTAGCTTGGTAGCATCGATCGATCTTGTCCCATGAATGGTCTCATTCATCTATTTGCCACATTAGCACTTGTACACATGCATATATGCACAGTTACTGTGAAGAACCAAACCTTTTGTGTGATGACAGCTAGCTCTACAGCACATTTGGCATTCTTGATGAGTGGCAAGAGGCCTGGTGTGACTTCCAGGATCTTATTGTTATGGTCCTAACCATTACAAGGTT
>QFEI01001847.1:4899-15393 GCA_003316145.1 Neoboletus magnificus | reverse complement strand
TGTTTCCACTCTTTGCGTCACGTCGAAGACTCGGGCCGACGAGCACATACCTAATTTCATGGGCACCCAGTTCTTCAGCTGGATTTTCTTGGCGTGAATGACGAGTATGTCAGGGAACGTGGCAAGCTGTGTCCGTCTGACCGCGTGTGTCTTCCCACACCCTGCCTCGCATTGGTATTCCAATCTCTCTTGCCCCGTTTCTCCAAGAAAGAGGTCGAGGCACAACTCCAACGGGACGGGCGCATACGTCGGCTTCGACGCATCTGCGACACCTTCGCCTTCCGTCGCAGCTGGGACACCGAGGCTCAACACGTCCATGTTGTCGATACGATACCTCACCCGATGACATCCCAAACACTCCAACCGCTGCTCCAATCCAAACGAAAAGATGTCCGTGGGCTCACCCTCTCCTGTGATGTTGCGATGGGCCGTCGATGGATCTCAAACACGGACGAGCGCTTACCTGGTACCCCACCTCTCGCCTGATGGTTGTACCGTCTGAGCACAGTGAGCAAATGTCCAAAAAACTCTTCCGCGTCTTGTTGCCGCATCGTAGCAAACTCGGCGTGGCCTTTGCCAACGAGCGCTTTGAACCCGGCGGGTTTGAGACCCGTCTGCCAAGGCGTGTGCTCCGGTGCAGGTTGCGCAAGCGGGTCCGAGGGCGCTGGATAGACGTCAGTTGTCCACAGCAATCCAGAAAAGAGTCGAACGAACGTTGCTCAGTACGTGGATTCGAGTAACGCCCGCTCAAAAGACCGTCTGCCAGCTTGAATAGCTGACATTCGAGACAGTCTGCAGGCAACGACTGCCCACAGGTCGTCCAGTGCACCGAAGCCTTCTCGGGAACATAGTCTTGTGATACATCCGTTGATGGTCGGCGATAATACCGCTCTTGGAAAGAAGAAAGCGAAAATAACGTTTGTAGGACGGAGGCCATGTAACAACTTGAGGTAAATGGGATGAGCGAGCCTGTTTGCTCCTACTGGTGCAAGTTGTACCCACCTATTCCCGAGGTTACTCAGTCCAGTGGTTCCTGGACCAAAGACGGGTTTTAACGCACTCCCGTCTTCTGCGGTGAGAGAAAAGTCAAACGTCAAGTTTTGTTCGATTTGCTGTACAGAGCATGAGCGTCCCGGGAAAGACGTCTCTCTGCAAACATGTCTCACCAGCTCTGTCATGCTTTTCTCCGTCTTCTTTTGAGATGACACATTGATTCCGAACCCGGCGAGGTGTGTTGTCAACTCGGGATCGAGACGTGCATCGTTACACGCATAACAGTAAATATCTGCGAAAATGTTTAGCCAGTCGATCTTGAGAAACATGCATACACACACCTGCTCCACCCTCGGGTGTGATCGTCCCGAGCTTGACACAAACCGGATGCTCAGTCGCATTAAAGTGCGCCAAAGCATGCCCGTTCCCACCCGTGCCACCATACTGCGCACGTCCACAGCCAAGCGCGCCACATGACAAACAGAGCCACAGATTAGACGTCAGTTCGCAAGAAGCACAGTGCGCAAGCCCTAACGTCCTCGCTCAGAAGTGATCCGCAGACGCGCTCAGAAATCGATCGCATACCCTCAGCTGGAATAGGCCCGCTCGCAAGCTGTTCGAGCAAGAGTGTGTGCTCGCAAGCGATGATTTCTTCTTGCCAAGCTTTGACTTGTGATTGAAGGGCGGACGACAACGACTGCATGATCCCGTCCGTCAAACGTCTCGTCTACCAAAGAACACGCGTGAATAAGAAAAAATAAAGGAGAGTATGAGAATACGCACCGTGTCCTCATCCGCCGTGATCGCCTTGCCATCCATTGCATCACACTCCCAACACTTGAGCACCGTCTGATAATCATACTTGTCCTCCTCGCGCTCTTGGACGATCGCGAGCTTGGTCATCTTGGCAGGCGGCTCGTCGTCTCCCTGACATCCATCAGCTCCTGCATCACGCTCGTGAGAAGCGATACGCACACGACCGCCGAGTTTCGGTTTTGGTTGACGTCTGACGTTGAGGGTGAAGGCGTGCCCCGATCGCGCGACGTGGGTGCGCGCATGGTGGCGATCCGGACCGAGACACGCGCCGTTGAAGCAGACGAGACAGACATCGATCCCGTCGTCGCCGTCCTGCGCAGCGTTGTCGCTCAGCACATGCGGCCGTGTTGCCCCGCGATCGTGCGTACCTGGTTGTCAAAGCATTGTGTACACTCTTCGCGATGGACTGATTGGCTCAGTTTTGGCTGCTGCAGCTTGGATAGGTCGGACTGGTGGGGACAGCTCGCCATCGTGGAAGGGAGAACGAGAGATGGGGAGAGGTCCAAAGTGGCTTTATCAAGAGGGGGGATCTCACGTGATGATTCATGTGACCGACGCGTGTGTTCTACTAAATCACTACTAAATAAACCTCTCAGAGGACATCCATCTTGAAGAACCGCTCGCGGGGGAGGAACGTCAAAACAGAACGCTTGTATGGAAAGTCGAAGAGCTGCACTAGATTGAGTGCCCGTGTCATCCCTGCAACCGTGTTCACCTCTCACCGTCTCGATATGCATCGTAGCGTCCAAAGAGAGCTGCACAATGGCCCCGCTGTCAGCTCTCGGCTCTCCAATCGCATGCTCCGTCCTCGGGTCTGCCAGAAAGACGTAATGGTGGATCGACCTGAGCCAGGCTTGTGCTGCCGCAGACCCCTCAGGCCTGTTTCCATAGTCAAATACAAGTCCCACCCACCTCTGTCCCAGCCCCTGAACCGCTCCTCCCCAACAAGTAGATGCATGCCTCGATCCCAGTCCTTTGCACCCCCCGGAACATAGGTTGCAACGTGGTTCTCCTGCGACAACACGTGAACGCAAACACCTACTCTGGGCTAGCACCTCACCTTGGCATACGTGATTTCTAAATACCCCATGAGCTCGCCATCCCAGCTCATCATCATCGGCAGCACCGCAGGGTCGTTCAACACGCCATGCACATACTGTCTATGCTGCTCGAGAGACCCCCGCTCGTTCCATCCCTCGTTCACCCGGTCGTCGTTGTGCCACTTGTGAAACGCTTCCAGGTGAGGGGTGACTTGACCCCCTTCACCAACATCAAAGTAGGTAAAATCGAGCATCTGCCCCACTTTTGGACAGTAGCGACGGTAGAGCACTTCCCCTGGCAGAGGCTTGGGTGGTCGCAAAGGATGCGCAGAGATGACGAGCGGCGTGCGCGTGAACGACTGGACAGACGGGAATGGGGAGACGGCATATCGAGTCGAACAAGTCAAAATGGGTAACCAACCGCGCGAGTGATACCCATGTGTCCCGGCACCCTGCCAAAAAGCCGCTCTGGAGAGAAACAGCTCCTCCGCTTCCGCATGCTTGCCAAGCGCAGTCCTACCAAGTCCCGAACGGAGAACGTACGCGCAAAGGTCTGCACGATTGTCGATTTCGGGAGAGAGCACGATCGGGATCGTCTCTCGTTCGTGGTGGCGAACGAAGAGGACATAGACGATCGCCCACGCGTCCTGTACCGAGATTTGGCGAGTGACCGGAGGGTACACTTCCAGCACGGGGTAGCTGGGGACGTGTGTCGCGGTGTGTTCGTGCGGTGTCCCGACGGCAGAGAGCAGCAAGGCCGCAGTGCGGTCGAGGGCCTGATAGGTGCACACCGGGACGTTGTCCACGAGGATCTCTGTCCTTGCGGTGTTTGGCTGGAGCTGGACGACGGTGACCCTAGTGCGGTCAGGAAGGAGAAAGGCGTCTGTCTGGTGAGACAGCGCATCCCGCACGGCCTGCAAACGCTCTCGGGCGCGAGACATACCGACCGTCCGGGTTCGACCGTCTAATCTGATAACACACACCACCGCTTACCTCAGCAAGACCTCCTCCAGCACGACCAGCAGGAAAAAAAAAAAAAAAAAGAGTCGACCCGTCCACATGCCACAAAACGGCTCAGTCCCAAACGGAGGCGTCGAGACGCCCGCCGAAGTCTCCACCCCGTCCATCGTCGGCATAAACCTGGGCAACTCGTACGCGTCCATCGCCGTGTTCACAAAGGTTCCGTCCAACCCCCTTTCCATCGCCCGCGTTCCACACCCGCTAACACCCCTCTCGCGAGCCAGGAAGGCGTCGCGGAATGCATCGCCAACGAAGACGGTGAGCGCCAGATCGCCTGTGCGCTCTCCTTCCGCGGCGAAGAAATGGTACGCAAACACAACATGACGCCCGATCTCGCTCTCATCCAGCTTGACGATCACAGTACATCGGGAACCAAGCCAAGCAACAGCTCGTCAAAAACGCCCAAAACACGATCACAGGCTTTCGCAACCTCCTCGGAAGGAAGTACGTCCACCCATACATCTCGCTCCTCATGCGGAGATAAACCAAACAATATGACAGATTCTCAGAGGTGCCCCAGGACAAGCTGTCCGTGTCCACCCCCGTCATCCAACATCCCTCCTTGCCCGATACACCCGCCTACAAAGTCAAGGTCCTCCAACCCGCCCCATCGCCCTTATCTGCCACCGCGACCAACACACCCGCAGCCTCGCACGTAGCCACCCCTCGTTCCGAACCCATCGAAGTAGAGCGCATCCTAACCGTCTCCGAAGTGACCACCATCTTCCTCGGCTCCCTCCGTCAGTCCGCAGAGGACTTTCTCGGCCGAAAAGTCATCGGGGCCGTCGTCGGGATACCCTCTTGGTTCGACGACGCCCAGAGAGACGCGCTCTCAAAGGCCGCAGAGGACGCAGGGATTCACGTCCTCCAACTGCTCGACGATGCCGGTGCCGTCGCCGTCTGTGCATCCGAGAGTGCAGACAGCGTCCCAAACGATCGAACACAGCTCATCGTCGATCTCGGCGCATCCTCCCTCGAACTGTCCCTTCTCTCCATCCGTGAAGGCCTCGCATACGCCTTGGCCACGCTCTCAGACCCTACCATCGGTGGAGACGAGATCGACTCGAAACTCATCCGATTCTTTGCCAAAGAATTCACGAAGAAAACGAAAACACCACTGACAGTTGCACCAGCGACCGATATCCAAGATAAACGTGCAGAGGCGAAACTCCGCCTCGCGGTAGAACACACAAAACGCACATTGAGCGCAAGTCCAGGTGCTGCCACGTGCTCTGTCGAGTCGCTTAAAGATGGCCTCGACTATACCGGATCCATCAATCGCCTCCGATTCGACATGGAGGTGCGGTCCATTTACAACAAGGTGTATGTCAAGGTCAAGGAGCTGGCCGAGAGCGCGGGGATCGACCTCTACGATGTCGACGAGATTGTGTATATCGGAGGGTCAGCCTCGCTTCCGGGCCTGGACGAAACCCTGTCCCAAGGATTCATCGAGTCTGTCATCACGCCGTTCAAAGCAGGCACTGTCGTTGGTGGCGGCGTCGGTGATCCAACCACGATTCTTGCGCGTGGATGCGCCTTGCAAGCTCACTTGCTTGTGTTGCTTGCGCAAGAGTCGTCGGAAGAGCTGTTGGCCACATTCGACAAGGAGAGCAAGGTGACCAGTGTCGCTGCCACCAGTCGGACCATCGGTCTGCTCGTACCCCAACAGGACGCCGCAGGGTCATTAGGAGGTATCTGGATACCCCTCGTTCTCAAGGAAACGCCTCTCCCTTGTCGTAGGACGTTGACGTTCGTGGTAGATGCTGGTGGGGCTGACACAAAAGTCGGTTTCGAGCTGTGGGAAGTGAAGGAGGGCGTTAAGATAGACCATGTGAAGCTCCCCAAGCTCGAAGACGAGGAAGCACCGGAAGAAGAGGAGGAAGAGGAACTGGAGCAAGTAAAAGAAAAGACACTGACCAAGGAAGCTTACTTGGCTTCGTTGTCGTTGTCACCTCGGAACCCTGTCAAGGGTAAAACGACAGTGCAGGTGCAAGCAATCGTGTCTGGTACCGGCGCTTTGGAAGTCAGTTTCCGAGAGGTCATAAAAGACGGCTTTGGGGAGGCAGTCACTGCGACTATTGCAGCATCATGACGGTATGCCACATCATTCGTTCGTCGTGCGCATGCTGATCATTGTTTCTCCTCAGTGATTGGCTATAGACGAACAGCACTAGGCTCATTCCCCGATATCCTCATTCCAGTCCTGCGTTTGCGTAGAGAGTTTCACGACTGCAGATCTCGTGCAATAGAACGTTTGCTATTGGCTCACCTCTGGATTCTCCTTGATGTACTTTTTCATGAGCTCTTTACACTCCGGATCGTCCAAGATAATGACCTCGACGCCGTTTTTCTTGAGCAGCTCTTCGCCGCCTACCCAGCTCGTGTTCTCCCCGATCACAACTCGGGGTATCTTGTAGAGTAAGATGGCGCCGGTGCACATGATGCAGGGACTGTCGGCAAGATCATACGATGAGCCTGAAACGACAATTGTTCCATCCGCACCTCAAGGTCGTATACTGTGTGAGCCCCATTCACCGCACAACATCAGTTCATACTGCGTCCAACAATCTCGAACATATAGGATCGGAAGGGAAAGCCATCCTACCATGGTCGACTTCCTATAAACAGCCGCCTTCAGCCTCCCCGCGTCCTCGAGAGCGGCAATCTCAGCGTGCAACGTCGGCGACGACTTTTGAATCCGCTGATTATGAGCACACCCGAGGACGGCTGCGTTGGCCACGTCCAGTGGTGAGGTACCGTGGTAGACGAGCGCAGCGCCGATCGGGATCCCACCTTCTTGAGCGCTCTTGCGTGCCTTTGAGAGCGCGCTCGCGAGTCCGAGGTTGTCGAGGGTGTTTGGTGGGGGTGTCGTTGCTGGTAGAAACATGATGGGGATGTTTAGTACAAACCTTGGTGAGACGACTTGGGCGAAAACCATATTTGTTGCCAGTGGCGCTCAGTGCGTCCTTGCGTGTACTGGTACGTGGGATCAGTCTCAGGTCTGGTGACCCAACCTCGTTCGTCTGACCATCGATCACGGTCCCAATGACAGAATGGAACCCAGTGGCATGTGCTAGACTGCGTCGTCGACACGAGACGTCAGACGCTAACCTCAGCGTCCGGACTCTGCCCATCCCCCAAACGGTTCGTACGACACGCGGTCTCAGAAAGGTACGCAATCTGATGGATTTACCGGCACGCGGACTCGAACAGCTGTGACACGATTGTGTGTGTGGGGGGGAACCGTGACCTGAATATTCACATTTAGTGGGAGGCTCTTCCCTTCTGACGCCAAAGTTTTACTAGGTCGGGTTTTGGGGGCCACGGCCGGGGTAGCTTGGAACTCGGGTGACCGTTGCGCTGCATGACTCAGTGGTCATATTTCCGGGCTCCTGCACATAGCATTCCAATGCCGGATCAGCCAAGGAAACATAGGCAAGGCAAAAGCAGTCTAGACCATCGGATACTGCATCTCCTCCGACCTCTTCACGAGAGGAATGTCGAGAGAGATAGGTATGTACGTACTCGGGGAACCGCATGATCGGTAAAAAAAACTCGATCTGCTTTACGAGCGTCGGAATCTATCCCGTCTCACACTAGGTCGAGTCGCGAAGGAAGTCCCCGGGTAGCCAACATCGACATCCCGATAAGTAAGACAGGAGCGGTGAAGACCGCGGAGCGTGCTCCTTCGGCCTCCACACGAGAACAACGTCGAGACTGGGTATGTACGGACCCGGGCAGCTGCGAGAGCCGGAGAGGTCATCACGTTTTCCGACACGCGGACCTCCAGAAAACATCGAGGGTCGCTTCCACACATGATACATCGTAACCGTGACGACGCAACTGGTCGACTCAAATAATCGTTTGTAAAAGACAAAAAGACGACATGATACCATTCTCGCAAAATACAACTATCTTTACATTCGGTTCAGTTTCAAGGAAAGAAGAAAACGACGGATCGAAACGCCTGGCTAGTTCAACCCGGCCCATCCCTTCACTGTGCTGATGCTGGGAACAAAAAAGTACTCTCCGCCGCGCGAGGTGACAAAGAACTTCTCCTCGACGGCTGTCGCCGACGTGTCCACCTTATCCGCGACGCCGGACACTTCGAACCTATCACCGTTCGAATTGGTGACCTGGAGTATGACCAGACCCTCTTCAGATATCTCGACCTGGCCCGATATCTCTGTCCGCGGCTGAGGTCCACCAACGATAGGATCTTGACCTGTTCGGAAGCGTCAATAATTCCGGTTCAGAGAATGGAATGCTGCACGGACCAATCTTTTTGGGTACGAGACCGGTGGGGGGGAAATAGTCATTGTTAGCAAACCCAGTAGTTTGACGATAGAACCCGCAATCGATGGAGGACTGGTAGCAGGCAAAGAGAAGTCCACGAGAGCACACGGCATTCTCCCTCTCCTCCTCTGAGAGTTTTTTCCACGCCTCGCGTTCTTCGTCGGAGATCTACGGCGGGGTCATAAGCCATCAAGGCCTCACTGAGTAGAATTTTGGAAGCGAACCTCATCACCGTAAGGAATACCCGCACGAATGATTACGGAAGCGTCGAGGAATTCTTTCCTCACAATCGGCAACAAGTTCCGGGGCTCTGTGGTGCGGATATGCGCAGAAAACGGACATCCATTACCCGTCTCGGTGTAGTCAAAGTTATTGATATACTCCGGTTTCTGGTAGTTAGGGTCTTCAACGTAGGGACAGAGAGCAAGCGGGACACCCTGTGATTGTGATTGGCATTGGTGAACCAGAAATTCCTAGAAGGCTATACGATCTCACCGACTTGAATCTGCCAAACAATCGTGCTCCGAACAGTAATTTCCTCTGCTCGGAATTGAGATGAAGATCTTTCTTAGGATCGGAAGGAATAGATGCCCAGTTTTTCTCGATATAATCTTCGAGAAACAGGACGTTCTGCTCCAGTTTGCGGAAGACCATAAAGCTTCCGTCCTTTGTGTAGCCAGGACGTGCCAAGCTCCCTGGGTCGTCATAGACAGGGTCTCCTGGGTACCCCATTATAATCACACCCGGCTTGACGACACGCTGACCTGGCTTGGGGTCATCCCATTTACAACTGAGAAATTTGCTCAGAGGAGGAAGAAATACGACAAGAGACCACGCACTCGATAGCTGGCTGGGAAATTCCGTCTCTCCATCCAAAGTGTTCACCGTCGCCTACGCGCACACGGCCCTCGTAGGTAGTCTTGGGTTCGATCGAGTTACCGAAGAGGTCTACAATTTTGCCCATTTCGACTTCGCATGTTTCTTGTTCTATTTGCAGGAGCTATATCAGCAAAGAGAATCGAGAATGATAGTGAGGACAGGTTTTACCCCTGGCGGTGAGCAGGATGACACCGTGACTCTTCCCGTTACCATTAAAGATATCGTCGTACTTGCCCTTATCGCCCAGTTCATCCCTTTCGAGGCACTGTGACCCCTTGTCAAAGTGAGGATCCCCCAGCTTCCGGGTGTGGCCGAGCACATTCAGCCCAGCTCTGGCGAACGCGATCCCCGTCGAAACGATGTCTTTGTGACTTCCCCCAAAATTATGGATATCAAGGAGGTTTTGAGCAGTTTGCCTAGAGCTGGTAATCATGGGGGCATATACGGCAAGATCCTTCTTGAACTGCTCGGCGTTGGTGATCGTGAAGAACAAGAAGCGTTCCCATTTCTACGCAGATCGTCAGTCGAACGGTTGCCAACTAAATGGTCGCCTTACCTTCGGAAACATGAAGTACACATCACCTTGAACGTTATCAAGGTCGGGATCGACAGGAGCGGTGGCGGGAGCATCGTCTATGAATGCTCGATTAGGGACAATTGCACGCCTGGCAAGAAACGATAAATTGGGTCGAGACATGTTATACCGAGTATGAATGAAAGGTGAACCTGGTGACCACCCTGCTCCCAGTATCTTGCCCTCCGGATACTTAAATTCATTCGAGTCCTCAGTTCCATGTCTCCGATTTGGTGACGGCCATCCTGGCTGTTCACCCCTGTGTGTCATGGCGCAACGACTCAGCTAATGGAGATAGTGCCACTATCTCGCATCAGATGACCAGGCTGGAGTTGACGTATTCCCGTGGCGGGCTGGTGGCGAATTGTCTGCGTTCGATTACAATCAGAGAAGCAACCTGTAGAATCAGGATTATGGAATGACTGCCTCGAGCCCGTCGACGCGAAATGATCGCGCGAGTGCAGGTGAATCGGGAGTCCTACTCGTCTCGACTGCTAAGGGTCCACCCAGCGTAAGGATGATCAGGTTCGACCTTCATGCGCATAATGTAACGCCACCCAGGGTGACATGTCAATCTAGCGTTCGACGGTCCCGAAGAAAACCAAGTGACCACAAACAATGATTTGGGACCTTCAAGTCCGAATTGCGGGCTCCCATTCAATATTGCAGATTAGTGACCGTTTGGTACCAATGGGTTTGGCTTCGAAGAGAGCTGGTTTCATGTTGTTGTTCCGGTTCTGTCACGTTGGCTGACCACGCGTCTGGGCCACCAGTCGCATCGAGAAACCAAACAAGCCAATATTATAGGCTAGCGTGCTTTCGGGAGCCTTGATTTCCCTTTTTGCTAATCGTCCTCCAATCATAACTCTCGAAGTA
>QFEI01001831.1:29646-66123 GCA_003316145.1 Neoboletus magnificus | reverse complement strand
CGTGGGAACAATATATCTATGTAAAGAAATATTAAGGCACAAAGTGTGCATCAGTCTCTGAGTGCATGAGGCTCAGTGTTTAAAGTCAGAGGACATGAGTCTTGACTATGCGAGGGTGAAAGATTAGATTAGATGGACAGTCATGTGACCAGATAAGATAAGATAAGAAAGAAAAAGAAAACAACTAAGTCTTGCAAAGACCTTGTGATAGTTAGGACCATAACATTTTGGAGGTCACTATATCTATTCCATATATCAGCTTGTGTGAGAGTGATTCCTATACTGTCTTTATCTGGGCATGTAAAACCTGAGGTGTTCTTCAATGTGACAATAGCAAAGTATTGATTTCTCATCTGATCTGCCCATCAGTAATGAATAAAGATTAATATTATGATCTAGTTACCATCACAAGGTCTCTACGAGACTTAGTCATTTTTCTTTTTCTTTCTTATCTTATCTGATCACGTGACTTCACTGATCATCTAATCCTCATCTTATCTATTCTTCTACAGTCAGGGTTCATGTCCTTTGACTTTAAACACTAAGTCTCACATGCTTAGAAACTTATGCACACATTGTGCCTTAATTTAACCATATATAGATATATTGTTTCCCATATTCATCTCTGTGCTATGCATATCTTCTTTTTCATTTCTGTCCTGTGCAAGGCTATGCCTCACAGTCCACTTTCATTATTGTTACTTTGTTTCCATTTTACACAGCCTCGAAGGCTATGTTTAATTACCACTCATGACTCATAATGGCTCCCCCTGACCACTAGGGTATAGGGTATGACCTGTTATCATCACATATCTATAGATAAGATACAAACATGTACAAACACTAGAAGTGTATATAAACTCCAAGGTGCTAGCACTGGTCCTCCAGTCTAATTCTCTTGGTCTTTCCCCAAGAGTTCCATTCGAGAGTACTAAGTGCTCACTTCACTTCACTCTTCTTACTAGTTTACTAGCTTGATTGCCTAAGGTCTTCTTCAGGATACTTGGGTGTTTCAATTGATTGGATGGGAATAATGCTCACCAACTGGAACCTATGCTCACAGGCTTCAGCATCCTTTGGGCCCCTTTCATAACTGGGAATTTGAGTGTGATATGGGAGGCAGCTGCCATTTATGTTATTTTCTTAAAATTCTTACCATTTCTGGCTTTTGACAGTTTCCCAGCAAAAAAGTCAAGTAGAATCACTGTTTTACTGTCCATTCAGTGGGCCACTTTCTTGCAAGTCTTCATTGGGCCCTGGCTACCTGCAGAAGCAAGGGGGTTTACAATGGGTCCATGGGAATGCAAGAAGCACTCTAATAAAAAACTGGATGTTGACATGATGGGGGATATGTACCAGATCAGATCTGAGCAGCATCATAGTGCCTGCCAGCAGTAGTGGGGGATTGGAGGGTCAGAGATCTAGGCAGTACCAGATGGCAATATAGATCATGTATAGACTTTACACATGACTTGAAAGGGAAGTTTCATTTTTTCATCCTGTCACCTTAGTCTATTGGCCCATAGTGTAACACAACTGAGGTGAGTACTCTTGACATAATATTTACACCACATACTAATCTTGTTACAGTCCAGTTACCATCAAAGATTTCAATAAGATAGTCTTTTTTTTTTCTTATCTGATCATGTGACATTTCACTGAGCATCTAATCTTTCATCTAATCTATCTTCTACAGTCAAGACTCATGTCCTCTGACTTTAAACACTAAAGCTACATCCTTAGAGACTCATCATTCATTGGTGGTTTAATTAATTCTTTTATAGTTATATTCTTTCTCATGTTCATCTCCATGCTGTCTGCAACTTCTCTTTCATTTCCACCCTGTGCAAGACTATGCCTCACAGCCCTTTCTAATTTCTATTTCCTTCTCTTCCATTACACCATAGCCTTGAAGGCTATATTTAATGTCTGTTCATGATTCTCTTACAAAGGCAACCCCTGGCTGTTAGGGCACAGAGCATGACTATATATGACATCATATCTGTAGATCAGATATATACATGTACAAACAGTAGAATAGTATATAAACTCCAAGAGCTAGACAGATAACCTCCAGTCTAGTTCTCTTGGATTTTCTCTTGAGATCCACTCTTGAGCACTACTAAGTGTTCACTCTTTCCTCTATATCTAGTAACTCTGGTGTTTGCCTAGAATTCTCTTATTGAGTTCTTTGGGTGTTTCAATCTGCTGCAGCAGCTATTTTATTATGATCCAGTTACTGTCATAGGTCTTTGCAAGACTTAGTCATTCACTTTTTTTACTTCTTATCTTATCTTATCTGATCATGTGACTTGCACTGATCATCTAATCTAATCTTTCTATAGTCAAGACTTGTGTCCTCTGACTATAAACATCAAGACTATATCCTTAATGACTCATGTACACATTGGTGCCTTAATTAATTTTTTTATAGTTATATTTGTTTTCACATTCATCTTCATGCTGTGCATGTCTTCCTTTTCATTTCCATCCTGTGCAAGGCTATGCCTCACAGCCCTTTTTAATTACCACTCATTTACTTCCATTCCTTACAGCCTTGAAGGCTATGTTTTAATATGCACTCATGATTTCTTCCAATATCAACTCCTGATTGCTAGGATACAGGGTATGGCCTTATACAACTACATATTTATAGATTGGATACACACATATACAAACATTAGAGTGGTGTATAAACCTCAAGAGCTAGACAGATAATCTCCAGTCTAGTTTTCTTGGATTTTTTTCTTGAGATCCACTTCTAAGCATTATTAAGTGTTCACTCTTTCCTCTTATTCTAGTTAACTGGTGTTTGCTTAGAGTTCTCTTTTTGAGTTCTTTGGGTATTTCATATTTAGCTACATTTGCTGGCAGCTTGAGTGCTGTGAGTACAAGTGGATATGGATGGAGGAGAGTAAGCCAATAAGGATTGTACCAGTGAAAAGAGAAGTGACAAATTGGATATATCCAAAGAAAGGGTGGAAAATGAATATTTGCTGTTTCCTCATCTGGGAATGGGAACAGAAATAGCTTGGGCAGGAACTGGCAGGATGTCATAAATGTTGAGGAGTTCAGGAATTTGGAAAAGAGCCAGTATATCTGAAGAAGAGATGCTGCCAGCAACTGAACCATAGTAGTAACAGCAGAGCCCATAGCAACTAAAGCATGATCAATATCCATTATATTGATTGTCTCTTCTGCTTTTCTCTCCATGGAGATCTTGATATCAATTGTGCTATGATAGGTCTATACATTTGATGCTCTACCATGGGGCAGGATCTGCTCCATTTGATCCAGATATCTCCAGCCTCAATTGTGATAATTCTTCATTGCAGCATTCATTTAATCATCTAATTAATAAAGTAATTTATGTAGCATTAGAAACATACCTTTTTTGAAATATATATTGAAGACTTCTGATGTAGTGGTGCCTTGTATATTCATGCTGTTTTCATTGTTCCAATGAAACCCAGATTAATTATGGTAGATTAAGATCATAGCATATATGGATTTTAACTAGAGAATGTTTAGTAGCACATATATATCATAATGGATGCATTAACCTGACTCCACTTGTTGTGAATGCTTTTGGCATCCTTAACCTTGCCTATTGAAAGTGGATGCTAAGACTTGATGTGCTCTGCAGCAGCTGCAAGTGTAGATTCTTTGAAGTTTCCATCATCTACTTTGAAATAGTGTTTATGAAGGTACTATACAAGAGTATCAACCTTGGGATCAGACCATCTGGTGATCTTAGCAATGGTGTTGGACTCTCCAGGGAGCTTGGCCATGAGTGTATCTGTAAAAATTTTCAGATTTGGAGGTGAAGATCTTCACAATGGTGATCTGCAGGATTATAATAAGATATAATGAAATCAGGAGCCATCATATGTATAGGGGATGCAGAAGCAAGGTTTGAGAAAACTTCAGTTACTGACAATTTGGCCATCCATCATGCCAAGCTCCTCACCACAGAACAAAGTCAAATGAACTTGGCTACTTTGCAAGTAGTGGCATCCATTCTGGCCCTAAGGAAATGGAGGAGTTATAAAGAAGAACTCAAGAGGAATGTAATAAGATATCAGCTGAGGTATGTCAGAGATTGATTGAGAGTATGCCTAGGAGGGTTGAGGCAGTGCTTAAAGCCAAAGGTGGATACACAAAGTACTAATATATACCAAATACCCATATGATAATCAACAGTGACAAAACTGTTTCAATGTAGTTGCTGTTTTAAAATAGCCATATCTCTGCTTCTTCTAAACCACCTCACATGATCCAGGCACCAATATATAGCCTAGAGTGTGTACCATTGTTTGTCTCACCAAAGCCAAGCAATATTCCCATGGGTGTTTACAATGTGCTTCACATACTGCATCAGGGCTAAATATTGGAACAGTTTTGAAAGTCATTGTATATAGAGTAGTATCATAGATCTGATACAAACATGTACATACATAGAGAATGTATATAAACCCAGAGGGCTTGACCAGGTAACACCAGTCTAGTTCTCTTTGGAGTTTTTTTTTAGAATTCCACTTGTTACGATTTATTCCACTCTTTCTCTTTCTCTTTGTTATTCTGGACTTGTTTTTCTTTTCACTCGATTACTCACCCCATTCTCGTCATCATCTGTTCCTCTCACACCTCCCACTTACTTTGTAATCAAGTTTACATCCTCCACACTGCCTTATGCTCATTTCCGCTTTATTATCTCTCTCATACCCACACCTGCCCTAGATTACTTCAAGTAATACTTAAACTCAATGTCAATACCATGTACTACAAGCTAGATCTTACCTTTCTAACCTGTATACAACTTCTTTCTCTTGTCTCAAAATCCAGAAAGGCTTGAGCATTGCTCAAAGACCCCTCTCGCTCTCAACTCCCTTGACTTATTGCCTTGGGCTTTTCTCCCTTGCGATCCTGTTACGGTCCTACCGTCACAAGGTCTTTGCAAGACTTAGTTGTTTCCTTTTTCTCTTTTATCTTATCTTATCTGATCACGTGACTGATCATCTAATCTAAACATTCATCTTATCTATTAGTTTCACCTTTATACAGTCAAGACTCACGTCCTCTGACTTTAAACACTAAGGCTATATCCTTAGAAGATTCATTACCACTTTGGTGCCTTAATTAATCCTTTTATAGTTATATTATTCCCACAGTAATTTCCGTGCTGTGCACATCTTCTCTTTCATTTCCGTCCTGTGCAAGGCTATGCCTCACAGCCCTTATTCATTTCCACTCTCTCGTTTCCATTCTTCACAGCCTCAAAGGCTATACTTAATCTCTGCCTTGATGGCTCTCACGAAGGCAACCCCTGACCGCTAGGGCACAGGGTATGACCATATACAACTACGTATCTATAGATTAGGTACAAACATGTACATACGAGTAGATAGTATATAAACCCCAAGGGCTAGACAGATAATCTCCAGTCTAGTTCTCTTGGATTTTTCCCTTGAGATCCACTCAGGAGCACTTCAAGTGTTCACTTCATTTCTCTCTTCCTAGTATCCCTGGTATTTGCCTAGAGTCTCATTAGAGATCTTTGGGTGTTTCAGATCCCTTGTCTCCATCGTCCAAGAAATCCCCTTGATGACCGTCTTCGTCCACTGTCTAGGAGGAATCCCCTTCTGCCAATGCTTGACCAGAACCCTTGACTCTTCATGCTAAGCTCTTCTATCTACTGAAGGTTTAGGTTTGTCTCCTGACCATGGGCCAAGCGTAACACCACTCACTTCTCTCTACAAGAGCATAAATTAGTAAACATTTATTCTTATTTATTTTCATCACTAGTTTCCTAGTTCAGAAGCCTTAGCTCACCTGAAGTCAACCCCAGTTAACTCTTAGGGTATTTCATAAATGCTTATTTGATCCACAAGTCCAACACAGGTATACTCTTTGACCTATGCTACCACTACCCCATTCTCATCCTTATCTGTGTCTGCATTGGAATGACCTTTTGGTGGCTGATAGAGCTATGTCCTTTTCCTTTCCATTCTTGGTCTGGTGCTTGGCATACTGTGTCTTCTGATGACTGGCTTCTTCAACAATAATAGAGATCAGAATATTAGGTAACATTAATTTGGAGGTGTTGTAGAGCTGTGCTGCTTGGAGATGAATTGAGGTGAAGTTGGCAAGGAAATTAGAAAGGAACTTGATAATGGTTGAGCAGTAATCTTTGTTGTCAATTGTGGCATCAACTGCTGATAACTCCTCCTTTTCCATTCACAGTTCATCAAGGAACTGGTGCACATCACCATCTCTAGGTAGCTTTTGTTACACTTGGTCTGGGTAGGATCGAGCATAGACTTAGAAGGGCAAGGTGGCGAAGTAACCAAGTGATGATAGGCAAGAGCTGGACTTATAGGCCAGTATCCACACTCTATGTGAGGATTCACAGGTGGAAGTCTGGATGCGGTGGAGATAACTAGGTAACTGGACAATGGTCCAGGTCAAAGATTCAAGGGTTCAAGGTAAGTCCAGGCACAACTGACTATTGGACAAGGTATCCAGATGATGGTCCAGATTGAAGGTTCAAGGGAGTGTCCACTCAAAGGTAGGATGAGAACCTTAGAAGCCTAGGGATTCTGAGTAACAAGGTATATTGCTAAGATCTAAGTAGGTCAGAGCTGGGGACATAGGATGTGTTACATTGGGTTTATATACGATGGAAAGAAACCAAAGGAGAAAGGTGGAACTTAGGGCAAAGAGTAATAATACAAGATGACTGAGGAATGACATCATGAGAGCATTGGGGCGAAGGGTTATCCAGAGTCATGTATAGATGGGAAAAGTACCAAACGGGGTTCTAACAGCTCGGTAAGAAGGTCCAGTAAAATAGAAGTATGATCCGGGTGATTACAGTGACAATGTGAAGAGCAAAAGGTAAAAGGGGCATGTGACAAGCAGGAGAGAGGAACATGTGAAAGGAAAAAGAAAGAAGTTGTAACAGCTTTGACTTGAGAAACTTGGTATATAAGTCAGTCTGGACATACACACCTTTTTCCATGTACTCTCTGCTAACCTCTTTCCACATCTTAGCCACAGTGTTGTATGAACAAATGCATAAGGCAGTTGAATCAGATACTCACTGGATAAGCAGATTCCTTATTGTTTTATTGTTCTTCTCCTACTGCTTTAGTACTATCTTCTCTTTATCCATAGGCAGCAATTATCATGTGGGCTTAATGGTAGTCTCATCAAGGTGCTCCCATAGCTCCTTTGCATCAATGGCCATCTGGAAGTGGAAAGCAAAAATTGGCCTATTTGATCCATTGATTTCAATTGTGGGGACATTCAAGGGCAGTATATCAAGGGTGAATGGGAGTGTTGATGCCATATTCTGGAAAGCAGGGCTTATAACCTGTGAGCTGAAACAGATTTGATTGGGCATGCATGGGACCAAAAGATCAGAACTTATCAGCTACTTATACTGGAGAACTTCTAAGTGAGAACAAAGAAAATATCAAGTATAGTAAGGCTTAGAAATGAACAAGGGTTGACCAGATAATATACCATGTCATATAGCAAAAATGAAGAGCTTAAATATACTATGCACATCAAGGGTCACTGTTGCCTGTTCTGTTCTTGTAACTGTATGCATGCTTGCCCAACTTCCAACACTCACCTCTGCCCCATCTCCACTCTACTCCCACTGCCTAGCATACCAACAACTGCTCCTTTGGACCTCATCCATCTCCTTCCTGCAGCAATCCAACTTAAATATACAACCAACCAAACTGCTATCCAAGGATGACCTGAACCATACCACATACTATAGGTCATTGATGCATCATGGGTGGAATTCACCAAAGAACTGTATGGCACAGGTGTCACAGTCAAGTACTGTCACAAGGTCTTTCAAGACTTGGTTATTTCTTTTTTTTTCTTTATCTTATCCTACCAGTCATATGACTGATACATTTTATCTTATCTTTCTTTTTGAAACATCTGAAAATCCTAATAAGAATCCTAGGCAAACACCAGTGCAACTAGTGAAAAAGAGAAGTGGATGAGCAAAGCTTGAATCACTCTTGAGTGGAACTCTTGGTGAAAGTCCAAGAGAACTAGATTGGGAAATACCTAGTCAAGTTTCAAGGATTTATATACTATTCTAATGTATGTATATTTTTACATTGGATCTACCAATGGATATTCTAATATAGTCATGCCCTATATCATATGGTCAGAGGAAGCCATGTGTAAATCATAAATGGATATTAAGCATAGTCTTTGAGGCTGTGAAGAATGGAAGAGAATAAAAGAAGAAATGGAAATTAAAATAGACTGTGAGGCATATCCTTGCACAGAATGGAAATGAAAAGAAGCTGTGCACAGCATGGAGATAAATGTGAGAAGAAATATAACTATAAAAGAATTAATTAAGGTACAAGATATGCATGAGTCTGCTAAGGGTGTAATGCCTTAGTGTTTAGAGTTAGAGGTTGAAGACTTGACTATGAGAAGATGAAGATAATAGATAAGATGATTAGTGATTAGTCACATGATCTGCTAAAATAAGAGAAAAAGAAATGACTAAGTCTTGCAAAGACCTTGTGATGGTACTGGACCATAATACTTTTCTCATAGTCAAGTCATCAACCACTGACTCTAAACACTGAATCATCACACTCAGAGACTTATGCACACCTTGTGCCTTAATTTATCCTTTTATAGTTATATTTCTTCTCATATTCATCTCTGTGCAGTACATGTCTTCTTTTTATTTCCATCTTGTGCAAGGCTATACCTCACGGCCTCTTTTAATTTCCATTTTTTCTCTCATAGTCTTGAAGGCTATGCTTAATGTCTGCTCATGACTAATGACATGACTCATTCTCACCACTAGGGTGTAGGATATGACTGTTATGATCCACTTTTTTTCTCAATATCATTTCTCTCCTCATTGCTCTTATCCATCTGTGTTTACTCTTTATTGAACAACGTACCTTGCTGTTGGAGCTCTGCTTGGTACTCACCCTTTCACCCTTTCACCTTCTCTTTCATTTCTGCTTTTTCTTGCTTCTTCTTCTAATAAAATTTTCTATGATAACTGTTACAGTCCAGTTACCATCACAGGTCTTTCCAAGACTTAGTCGTTTTCTTTTTTCTTATCTTATCTTATCTGGTCACATGACTGACCATCTAATCTAATCTTTCACCTTTGCATAGTCAAGACTCACATCCTCTGACTTTAAACACTGAGCCTCATGTACTCAGAGACTTATGCATAACTTGTGCCTTAATATTTCCTTTTATAGTTATATTGTTCCCACATTAATCTCTGTGCTGTGCACATCTTCCTTTTCATTTCCATCCTGTGCAAGGCTATGCCTCACAGCCCTTATTAATTTCCATTTCTTCGTTTCTATTTCACACAGCCTTGAAAGCTATGTTTAATCTCCATCTAGAAGACTCTCACGAAGGCAACCCCTGACCATTAGGGCACAGGGTATGACTATATACAAACCAGTATCTATACATTAGATACACACATGTATAAACAGTAGAATAGTATATAAACCCCAAGAGCTGGACAGATAAACTTAAGTCTAGTTCTCTTGGTATTCTCCCCTTGAGTTCCACTCCTGAGTACTTGAGGTGCTCTCTTCTACATCTTCTCCTAGTTGCCCTGGTGATTGCCTAGAGATTTCCATTAGGATTCCTTGGGTGCTTCAATGACATCACTCAACTGACTTATCATTCTATCATGTTTCATCACTTTCTTTACTTACTCATTCACTGCTTAGCACATCTATATAAATCCTAGATACCCAACAATGTATCTTAGCTTGACCTCCTTGGATTCCTCCTAGAACTTCCTTGGAAATCCTATATTTTTCATCATTTCTATGTTGACTGCTCTCTAAATCCTAGCTCTACTTTTAAGTGGGCTCTGTTACATTTTCCTTTTTCCTCACTGCTTTATGGACTTATTTTTCTTTTTGCTTGATTACTCATCTCATCCTTGTCATCATCTGTTCCCCTGTATCTTCCACTTACTTCATAATTGAGCTTATATTCTCCATACAGCCTCTTTTCATTTCTGTTTCATTCTCATCCTTATCTATACTTGCCCTTAACCACCTTAGGTCATATATAAACCCAGTGTCAATACCTTGTACCTCAAGCTAGATCTTACCTTCTTACTTGTATACAATCCCTTCTCCTTGTCTCAAAACCTCAGACAGCTTGAGTATTACTTGAAGGCTTTTCTTGCCCTCCAACCTTGACCTATCACCTTGGGCCCCCCTTTTCCTCTTGTGATCCTGCATCTCCATTGTCTAGGAATCCCCTTGACAACCATCTTTATCTGTTATACAAGGAAGGAGTCACCCTTGTCAATGCTTGACCCAAAACCTTTGACCCTACATATTAAGCTCCTTTATCTACTGAAGGTCTACATTCACTTCCTAACCACAGACCAAGCATAACAGGCTCTCAACCTTGAAACTCTTAAATTTATAACCATTTGAGTCTCCTTCACAGAAAGAACCTTTGATTCTACTGTTCTGGTCCAGTACTGAAACATCCAAAGAGTCTACTAAGGTGAGTTTGAGCAAGCTGAGACTGGAAGCTTATGAGCTTGACAAGAATGAAAGACAATGAATCCACTAGTTTAATCTCTTGTAAAAAGAATTGAGTGGGACTTTGAAGAAAAACTCCAAAAAGAACTAGACTGGCATATCAGGCTAGCACCTTTGGTCTTATATACACTTTCTATGTATGTATATGTTTGTATTGGATCTACAATACTACTCTATATATGGTTAAATAACTATGTATCATGAGGTACAGAGATTAAATAGCATAGTCATAAAATGAAAGGGAAATATAATATAGCCATTGAGGCTGTGATGGAATAGAAGCATGCACTGCATGGATATTAAGTAGGCTGTGTGGCATAGCCATGCACAGGATGGACATGATCATGGAATCATATATAACTATATTAGAATTATCTACAATAGATCAAATCAGCAACTATGAAGTCTTCCACTCAGAGTCAAACAACTCACAGCTTTCAATTGCAATCCAGCTTGCAATTTTCCTAAATCATGCAGGCCATTACAGAAATGCAATAACACCTGAAGATATTGCCCAATGGGCAGGTGTGAGCATCAGATCCATAGTGAATTGTACAAACCACACCATGGTAGCAATTCTTGCTCAACACAACAAGTTCATTTTCATACCTTGGGGAATTCCATGGACATGGAGCTGGCACACATGTTTGTAGCAGCAAAATTGGGCAAAGCATGAAGTGGAGAGATTTTTGTGGCTGATGAATCAACATTTAACCTGTTCAAAAAGCCCTCTCTTTACAGTGAAACATATTTCAACCAAAAAGGGCAGTATTCATTAAACTGTCAGGTAAGTAGAAAACATACCTAAGCACCACTGTAACTAAAGCATGATAGCTGGTTGTGATGCTGCACAACCTGCTTGTGGTTGATTATGGTTTAGGACATTCCAATAGTGTCCACAATGTGTATGCTTTTCAAGAAATGCATTTGGCACAGGAACCAGATCTAATATCTGAGGGCCAGTGAAGTACACTGCTGTTGCACCCACAAAAGTTATTTAATTGATATTTGTCAAAAGTACATACCTTGACCAACTTTAAATAGCCATGATCAGACCTTCTTTTTAAATTCATGTGTATGTGGAACACACCTTTGCAGCCCTAAAGGGGAGGTTTCAGTCACTGTGAGAACTTCAATTGCATATCCACTCCCCAGCAGACATTAAATATGCCATACACTGGGTTTAGTATTGCATAATTTTGCACAACATGATCATTTATTTCAAGGGTGGACTTGAAAAAGACTTGTCAGTATATTGTGCATGTGAAGAGGCAAACAAGATTACCTGTGAAGTTGAATCCATTGTGGTGGTGACAAAACTATAAAGAGGGCAGGAATTGCCTGTAACTACCCAAGTATTAGCTATAAGTAAAAGTATAAAGAAATGATAAACTCATCTCAGCCACTGCCTAAGATGGGTGGAAACAACTGAGGTGTCTGTGAATGAGAAAAGATATATATACTATGAGTGGAGGTGTACTTGTATTATGTTATCTGTAATATTGTGAAAAGGATCCAAAGGGGTGGTTATGAAACCACAGTAATAAATAATGTAAGGGATCAAATAATCACTTCTGGCACTTCCAAGCTCAGAACAAGCTCGGAAAAGCATGGGAAAAAGTGGTACTCCTTTGGAACAGTTGTCCTGAATTTCAGAACTCGGGACTGCTTCCAAGATATAAAATGTCAGTTCTGAGTCAGAATGACTTGGGACTCAAAGACTATACTTCTGATATGTAGAAGTGTCAGAATGGTATATTCCAACTTGGGACTCGGAACCTATCAGATCTTGTTAGGTGGCAGTTCCCTCTGACATACCAGGGCAATACTTCCGTGTGGACTTGATGTGGGAATTGTTCATGGTACTGGGGAGACATGACTACATTGTGAATGAGGGGGAAAACTCAGAGTAGAGACACATCAGATGTATTGTGATTGTTCAAAAGGTACTGTGACAGATACACCATGTGAAAAAATACAAAAAGAAAAACCTGGTGGCATATGGGAAGAGGGAAATGTGAAACAACAACAAAATAAAATGGGAGGAAGGGACAAATGTCTTGATGAGGGTGTAATAGCTAGTCAGTGGGCAATGTAGTGAATCAGTTGGATGAAAATGGGGATGAAGCAGAGAGCCCGGGAGCAGATAAGGAGGTGGCAACCAAAGGCAAGGGACCAGCAGCGACGAAAAAACCAGAAGCAGGTGAGAGGGGAGTGGATGGGGGAAGTCCCTGCAACTGCTTTGTTCGTGCATATTATGTTTCCGCTATTTTTGTGGGGTCGTTGACCGAAAAAGTCCGCGGGGCCTGCGGTTGATTCGAGTCTTCTACCCGAAAACGTGATTGGGCATCCACTCGCCGCTGCGCCCGACTCTTCGCCTCCAGTCCTGTCGAACAAGTTGGTCGCCGGAGAGAACATTAGACATACATATGGATGTGTCCTTGAAGCGGGAACCGTCTCGAAAGGCGTTTGGAACGATGAATTTGGGTGTCGCAGGCTGCCGTCTTGAGGAGTGTGTTAGTTCAAGAGCAGAGGTTGGGACTCAGGGCACGAAACCCCTAGTCCGGTGACCAGACTACGAAACTCCGTGTATGCCGGGCGCGGGTTTTGTTATGACACGGTATGAAGTTTTCGAATTTCTTCCGTGTTTCAAAACCTCGAATGCTGGATAGAGTAGCCCCCTGGGGCCCGGCGACCCGATTGGTGAGTCGTGAACGGTGAGCTGTCAATGGCCTGGTGACTGTCCCTTATGACAGCTGTCAACACTGCCCGACATAATACCCGCTAACTTTGGAGACGGAGCAGTAACTGGTTAATTTATCTGAGCCTTCTACAGTAACAACATGACCATTCTAGTGCACGCCATCCATCGCCACTCGCCGATAATGGCGGTGGACCTACAAGGAGTCCCCATCTTCCTTGCTTATCACCCAATTTGGGTAGGAACCATATATTCCATCCCCATTGCCCATGCCCTGATCAATGACCTATGATGCTGCAGATCCTAGTTCATTCCGCAAAAATCCATGATCAAGGCATGTGTTTCGGGCCCGTTGCCAGTATGGTTTGTGCATAGTGTTATGGGAGCCATGTCTGAGATCATTCAGCAGGTCTAGCACGGGCCCCTGCACTTCTCTATGGTCGCATGACTGGTTGGATAACATTCTAGGCACGCAGTGGCGGCCGATATGGAGTCGGTCATCCAACGGCATCCGAACTATCTCGATATGTGGGGTAGATCATTGCAGAACATGATTGATACCGGGAGTGCCGACGTCTCTCCTTTCCATTCTGGTATTCCCTGGTCCTGGAATTTCCTATCAGGGCCTCAAACACCCTCTTAATGCGTGTAGTACGGGCCAGTTGTTTGCTCAATCGCAGGGCCGATGTCAACGTATACCTCCCAGTGCCCAACGGTCTGAGCCAAACCGCAGGTGGTTCCCAGGGTCCGGCTACACTTAAAAGACCACAGGACAACATGTAGGGCATTCGCCATATTTTTCTCTCCGATCATGTTCCGTGCGGCCTGCGCTGCCTTCCTGGCATCAGCCTCTATCCTCTCCTCGTTCACATTCGCACGGGCCCAGATAATGGAAGATAGCTGGCCTCACGAGTATCCCGGAATGCCAGCTCGCGATTACAGTCCGGAATGGCAAAGCTGTATATCTTATACCTCATGCGTTATATCTTACACTCTCACGATGTTCTCACAGACTTTCGGGTGACGCAGAGTCTTCCAAATGTGTCGCGGTCCCTTTCGCGGAACTGGGCTGGGAATATTCCTGTCCAAAGACCAGGTCATCCAAATAATACCCTGTTTTTTTGGGCGTTCGAGTCTTCGCACGGGTCGTTTACCGCGAACAGTACTGAGCCTTGGGGAATCTGGCTCAACGGAGGGTGAGTCAATGGATGCACGTGTGGTACATGGCTAATGGTTTTGCGTAGTCCTGGCGCTTCGAGTCTCCTTGGACTCTTGTTCAAGGTCCGTCTTATATAACCCGGGTAGCACATTCTGTCGCGATCGTCTGGTTGATACGTACACTCTAGAACGGCCCGATCCACATGTTGAGCAATTATTCGCTTGTCGAAAACGAGTATGCATGGAATACTATTGCTGATTATGTCTGGGTCGACCAACCAGTGTACGTCCGTGTTCTCGTTTTCGTGGGAGCAGAATCACATGTTTACATCAGTGGAACTGGGTTCAGTACGGTTGAACCCGATGGGTATGGTGAGTACATCAGACAAGATTTTATTATTCAATGTTTGATACTATGCTACCCTCAGTCGCTGACGAAGATCAGGTGGCTTCTGATTTTGTGAGGGTTCGCTGCCTCATCTTTTGTGCCTTGCTCATGTGTCCTCAGATGGGATTCCTGGAAAACCTTGTCAAAGTATTTCCGAGCCTTGCCACGCGACCCTTGCACATCACCGGTGAGGGCCACGCTGGAATGTACATAGTAAGAATCGTCCTCTCATACAAGCAAGCTGACCCGTATAAAATCACATCAGCCCTACATCACCAAAGGCTACTTCGGGATGGGTAATCCTCCTGTCAATCTGGCAGGAATCGCCATTGGGGATGGAACCCTCATGTCATATGAGGCATTCACGGAACTCCCTGTGGTCAGCGTGCTAGAAACATACCCACAAATCATCGGGAACGATGCCGAGGTATTCCAGTATTTTCAAGAACGGTACGTTGAATGGGAGTGAATGTGTTCCAGGAATGCTTATCGACTCTTCCATTTAGGAGTACATACTGCGGGTACAATCTGATCCTTGAATACCCTCAACCAAGGCACTTTCCCACTCTAAGTGGCTCCCGCCCTCCTGTGGTATCATCCTTTAAAGACAGAGCAAAGCTTACAAAGAGACGGTTCATGGTGGAAGTACAGGATCGGCTCGCCACGAGGCTCAGAGAGAGAAACGGCACTCCGTTGGAGCACGGAAGGAGACTTTCGGCACACGATGCATGGAAACGTGACCTGGCCGGTCGCTCGAATGGAACCATTGAGCCTTGGTATCAGTGTGATTTGTATACTGAGATGCTCGACTACGCCGTCAATTTCACATATCCATGGTGTATGTTTCCGTTCATTCCTGTTCCGTTTGGTTGTTCATTCCAAGTCGGATTCGTGTTTTAGCATCAGGTCATCTATTTGATTGTTACAATGTCCCCGATGCATTGAGCCCTGAAGCGACACTGGATGCAAGTATCTTCCTCAACGGTTCGTCTGTGAGTTATGGGTGGGTGTGTTCACGCTGACGCACATTCTCCCAGCTAACCGAACGCGTACTGCAATCCATGCCCCTACGAGTAAAAACTGGATGGGTTTTACCCCCGTCACGTTTGCACCGACTACTGGCTCTAGTAAGCAATTGCTTCTGGGGAGTCTACCGCGAATTTACGCAATTTATTCACAGTTGATGTCTACGGCGACCCGAGTGAGCTTGCATCCTTCTGCTAGCTATACTGTAGATGACTGTTTACTCACGATTAATCCCCTCTAGGTGTTGAGTGAGTACTTGTCGTGATCGGCATGATTTGATGCTTAGTACGGCTAGACCCATGGCATTCCTGAGTGATCTTGCCACGAACATGACGGATCATGATGTGTCGATGGTCATATATTCTGGGAATGATGATTCCCTGGTCCCACACCTTGGTTCTCAAAGTAGGTCTCTTGCTTGATTCTAGCTATTATAGCCTGCTAACCTGGATATAGTCGCCATCCAAGTACGACGTCGTAAATCTCGCATGTTCCTCCTGTGCCTGATCATCATTACTCAGAACACGACGTTTAATGGAACTCGGGGGTTCACACGCAAGCCGGAAACGCCGTGGTACAACGACGCCGGCGAGTTTGCAGGGATCGCCCACCAGGAACGCGGTTGGAAGTATGTCCTTGTCGCCCGTGCCAGACATGTCCCTCCACATACCGAACCCATCTCCGTGAGGGTTGACTAGGACTCCTTCCACTGTCTCCCTTCCTAACACCCCCGTTCAGGCTCTCATTCTCGCACGGGAATTCATTTTTGGTAACAACCAAACGGGGCTGGTGACCAGCAGAAGTTTGGGATTTATGACCCTCGACAGAGGCGAAGCATCCTCATTCGGAAGCGAGACCATGACTGGTCAATCAGCGATTTATCATGGGCAAGCCACAACCGAATCTAGCCGTTTCTTCCCATCGGCGACGGTCGAGGCTTGGGACAAGTATATTGCCACTGCAACCACGGGGAGTGGAGCGAGCTCTGTGGATCCCACGGTTTCTTTGACGGGTAAATAGGTTGGCTCGTGAGGCCCACACTCGACATGTTGTTGTATACTTGGTGTAGACTATTTCAAGGTTCCCCTTAGATTTCTCACGTGTAGCATGGTCATCGTTGGCGTTTTCGTTCGGGAGGATCTCGGAAGCATGAATGAAACACGGTTGCGACGAGGCGTTGCAGGAAGCTGGCCGACTCTCAGAGGGATGCTGCGAGGAGTACAAATAAGGAGTAAGGAGATGCGAAGGAGGGAAATGTGCGGCGGGTGCACTGGTGGATAAAGGTCCTTAGTAGTGAGTAGAATAGATGATGTCTGTCAGATTTCACAATGTCATTTTTCGCTTTAGCAAATAACAACCGCTATCAATCTTACCTATTCGGGGCCTATACCCCTCGGCACATCTCTGAATGACCCCATTTTGTCGCAACAGGCAGAAGGGATGGGATGGGAGGGATGCCATCCTGATTAACATCGAGCATGAGAATCGTCATGCCAAAAAGCCTTTATTAGTCTCCCAAGATCAGATCTAAAACTCTGAGATCAGCCTTAGCTATTCAGGTCATACGAAGGTATATTGCCACTCGGTTGGTTGCAAAGCCTTACCGTACGTTGTGCGCCAATTCAGGGCTAACCATATGACATGCCGGACAGGTTCCATGATGGTACTGTAGTGTAGTGGCTACTTTTAACTTGACGAGGGGTGGGAAGTGCTGTATGATTATGTAATCTAATGGCCGCTGACCGCACCGTGACCACTACAAATGTTGAACCTGATTGTCTCCCTCGAGCTAAGTCTGAGAGTACCTCGCTGAAATGACGGTAAGTAAATGTACTGTGACATCTGCTTTCGGAAGTCTAACAAATAGTCCGCGTTCCTGGTCCCACCCCATACTACAGGATGTAAGTCATCGTTGACTCCGTGCTTTCATGGCTGCCGCTCACACGCGTATTGTCCCCGTCACATCCCAGGTAAGTGATTGTTCGGCCCTGTGCTCTCGCGGATACTATCTCACATACCGTATCGTCCATGTCGCATCCCATTTAGTCTGTGAGTCATCGTCAACTCCATGCTTTCACAGCCGGCGCTGTCTCATGGACTGTATGGTTGCATTCGCATCCCATTTAGGAAGTGAGTAATCATCGACTCCGTGCTTTCACGACCATCTCACAGATCGTGTCATCCCTGTCACATCCCATCCAGTATGTGAGTGATTGTCAACTCCGTGCTTTCATGGCTGTTTCACAAACTGTATCGTCCTCTCGCGTCCCATCTAGCGAGTGAGTATTCGACTGTGTGCTTTAACGGCTGTCTCACGGACTACATCGTCCCTGTCGTACCCAATCAAGATTGTGAGTGATTGTCGGTCACGTGCTTTCATCACCGTCTCGCTGACCCCATCGTTCTTGTCACATCCCGTTTAGTACGTGAGTTATTGTCGACTCCATGCTTCCCCGGCTGTCTCACAGACCGTATCGTCTCTGTCAAATACCACCTAGTATGTGAGTGATGGCCAATCCCCTTCTTTCGCGGTTGTCTTATAGCTCATATCATCCTTCTCGCATTCCATCTAGCCTGTGAGCCACCGTCTACTCCGTGTTTTCAAGTATGTCTCACATACCATATCGTTCTTGTTGCACGTCGTCTAGCCTGTGGGTGATCGTCAACCGTGTGCTTTCTCGGATGTCTCATAGCCTACCGTATTGTGCTTGTCGCCATCTAGGGAGTGAGTGATCACCCACTCTATACCTTGACAATAGTCTCACACACCGTGTTGCCTTACCCCATCCTGCATAGCTTGTGAGTAATTGTCGACTATGTGTTCGCAGATTTCTCACACACCATATTAATCCTCTTATATCCCATCCAGCTCGTAAGTTTTTGTCAACTCCGTATTTTCATGGATGTCTTACAGACCGTGTCGTCCTTGCTGAATGTCATCTAGGAAGTGAGTGATTTCGACTCCTTGCTCTAACGGCTGCCCCACACATTGTCTGATCCTCGTTGCATCCCATCTAGGAAGTAAGTAATTGTCCACTTCGTGCCTGAACGGCTGTCTCATACACCATATCATCTTTGTTCCATCCCATATAGGGTGTGAGTGACTGTCGACTCCTCGCTTTAACAAGCTGTCTCACACACGATATCGTTCCTGTCGCGTCTAATCTAGTATGTGAGTGATTGTCAAATTTCTGCTTTCCTAGCTGCCTCACGCACTGTATTATCTTTGTCGAATCACATCCAGCTTGTGAGCAAATGTTGTCTCTGCCTTCACGACTGTCTCACAGACCACATCGTCCTTGTCGCATCACATCCCAGCAAGTAAGTGATTGTCAACTGTGTGGTTTCACAATTATTTCTCATACTATCACGTTCTTGTTGCATCCCATCAAGCCTGTGAGAGATTATCAACTCTGCTTTCCCAGTTGTCTCATGGACCGCGTTGTGCTCGTCACATCTCATCTAGGAAGTGAGTGATTGTCAACCCCATGCTTTCACAGATGTCTCACGACCCGTCTCATGTTTTGCCTCTCATTTAGCCCGTGAGTGATTGTCGACTCCGTATTTTCCCAGCTATCTCATGGACCGTATCGTCCTTCGCATCCACACCAGCGAGTGAGTGATTGTCGACTCCATGCTTTCGCAGATGCTAACAGACTGTATCTTCCTTGTCGCATCCCGTCTAGGAAGTGAGCGACTACCCACGTCCTACTTTCATGGCTGTCTCACAGACCGTACCGTACTTGTTGAATCCTATCTAGCCTGTGAGTGATGGTTGACTTCCTGCTTTTATGGATGTCTCAGATTGTATCATTCTCGTTGCATCCAATTTAGCCTGTGGGTAACTGTTGACTTACTTTCACGGCCGTTTCACACGTCATATTTGTTGGATCTCATCTAGGAAGTGAGTGATTGTCATCCCCGTACTTCCCCAGCGGTCTCAGACCACATCGTCTTTGTTACGTCCCATCTAGGAAGTGAGTGGTTCTCGACTCCTCGCGTTCACGGCTATCTCAGACCATATCATCCTTGTCACATCCCATCTAGTCTGTGAGTGACTAGTGACTCCTTACTGTCACGGCTGTCTCACAGGTCGTATCATACTTTTCACATTCCATCTAGCTTGTGCGTGATTGCCAGTCCATTACTTTCCTGGCTGTCTGACAGGCAATGTCGTGTTTGTCGCATCCCGGGTAGCTTGTGAGCAATCGTTGACTCCGTGCTTTCACGTATGTCTCACGGATCATATCGTTATTGTCGCATCCCATCTAGCTTGTCAGTAGTTGTCGACTATCTGCTTTCCCAGCTGTCTCACGGACTGTATTGTTCATACTGCATCTCATCTAGGAAGTGGGTGATCGTCACCTCATTGCTTTTACAGCCGCCTTACAGACCGTGTTGTGCCTGTCTCATTTGATCCAGTCTGTGAGTGATTGTCGGCTCCGTGCTTTCACGAATGTCTAATAGACTGTATTACCTTGTCGCATCCTATCTAGGGAGTAAGTCACTACCGACTCCTTGCTTTCACAGCTGTCTCACAGACCCCATCGTCCTTGTTGTATCCCATCTAGCCTGTGGGTGATTGTCGTCTTTGCTCTCACAGCTGTCTCATAGACCATATCATACTTGTTGCATCCCATTTAGTTTGTGAGTAATTGTCAACTCCATGCTTTCCCAGCTGTCTCACCGACCGTCCCGTCCTTGTCGGATTTCATCTAGCTTGTAAGTGACTCTTGACTCTGTTCTTGCAGCTGTCTCAAGGACTTATTGTCCATGCCACATGTTGTTTAGTCCGTGAGTGACCGTCAACGTCCTGCTTGCACGGTCGTCTCACCGACTGTATCACACTTGTCGGATCCTATTTAGCTTGTGAGTGATTGTTGACCCACCGCTTTCCTGTCTGACAGACCGTATCATGTTTGTCGGATCCCGTTTAGCGAGTAAGTGATTGTCTGCTCTGCCCTTCACGCATGTTTCTCAGACCGCATCATCCTTGTCGAACCCCATTTAGCCTGTGAGTGACTGGCAACTCCGTGTTTTCCCAGCTTTCTTACAGACGGTCATATCCGGTCTAGCTTGTGAGTGACATTCGACTCTGTTCTTTTACGGCTGTCTCACAGACTGTATCATCCTTGTCGCATCCCGTTTAGCCTGTGAGTAATTATCAACTGCCTGTTTTCCCAGCTTTCTTACAGACCTGTCATATCCGATCCAGCTTGTGAGTGACTTTCGACTTTGTCCTTTCACAGCTGTCTCACATACTGTATCGTTGTTGCATCCCATCTAGCCTGTGAGTGACTGTCAACTCCCTGTTTTCCCTCTCTCACAGACCGTATCATCCTTGTTGTATCCCATCTAGGAAGTGAGTGGTTGTTCACTTTGTGTATTCGTCGATGTCTCAAGGATTGTATCGTTCCGTTGCGTCCCATACAGTCAGTGAGTGATTCTTAACCTTGTGCTTTCACGGTTGTCTCACAGACCTTGTCGCATCCCACCTAGGAAGTGAGTGACTGTCAACGTCCCGCTTTTACAGCTATCTCACAGACATATTGTCCTTGTTGCATACCATCTAGCTTGTAAGTGATCGCTGACTCCGTGTTTGCATGGATGTCTCACAGATCATGTCGATCCTGTTGCATCCCACCCAGCCTGTGAGCGATTGTCGACTCCTTACTTCCATGGCTGTCTCGCCGACTGTACCATCCTTCCCACATTCCATTTAGCGAGTGAGTGACTGTTGGCTCCGTGCTTTCTCGGCTATCTCACAGACTGTATCGTCCGTATCACGTGTGGTCTAGCTTGTGAGTGGTCATCGACCCCATGCTTTCATGGCTGTCTCACGGATTGTATTATTCCTGTTGGATCTTACTTAGCCTGTAAGTGATTGTCAATTTGTACTTTCCCAGTCGCCTCACACACCGTATCGTCGTTGTCGCACCCCATCTAGGAAGTGAGTGGTTGTTAACTCATTGCTTTCCCGGCTGCCTCAACAACAACATTCTTGTCACATTCCATTTAGGAAGTGAGTCTTTGTTAACTCATTGCTTTTCTGGCTGTCTTACAGACTGTATCGTGCTTGTTGCATCCCACCTAGGAAGTGAGTGACTGTCGACTCCCTGCTCTTACGGCTGTCTGATGTACCATATCATACTCGCATCATTCCATCTAGTTTGTGAGTGATTGTTGACCCTGAACTTTCAAGCCTGTCTTACAAACTATTCTGTGCCTGTTGCATCCAATCTAGTTTGTGAGTGATTGTCAACTCGCTGTTTTTCCAGTTCTCTCACTGATCGTATCGTGCTGGTCGCATCACCTAGCGAGTGAGTGATTATCGAGCTCGTGTTTTTGTGGGTGTTTCACAGACTGTTTCGTCTTTGTTGCATCTATCTAGCGACTCGGAGTGAGTGATTGTCAACTCCCTGCTCTCATGGATGTCTCACAGACCGTATCGATCTTGTGTCCCATCTAGCCTGTGAGTGGCTATCGACTCCTTTCATGGTCGTCTCACAGAGTGTACCATCCCCGTCACGTCTAGCGACTCGGAGTGAGTGATTGTCGACTCTGCTTTCACGGATGTCTCACAGACCATACCATTCTTGTCGTGTCCCATATAGCCTGTGAGTGACTATCAACTCCTTTCTTTCACAAACTGCATCATTCTTATTGCCTCCCATCTAGATTGTTAGTGATTGTCGACTCCATGTTTTCATAGTTGTCTCACAGATTGTATTATTATTGTTGCATCCAATCTAGCTTGTAAGTGATTGTCACCTTACTTTTTTCATGGTTATCTTAAAGACTGTATCATTCTTGTTGCATCCCATTTAGATCGTTAGTGATTGTTGACTCCGTGTTTTCATGGCTGTCTCATGTCTCATTATTGTTGAATCACATCTAGCCTGTGAGTGTTTTTTAATCCTCGTTCTCAGTCTCACAGACCATATTGTTCTTATCACATCCCATCTAGCTCGTAAGTGTTTGTCGACTCCGTACTTTCACGACTGTCTCACAGGCTGTCTCGTCGATTTTGCATCTTATTAAGCCTGTGAGTGATCGTCGACTCCTTGCATTCACAGCCGTCTCACGGACTATATCTTCCTTGTCGCATCCCATCTAGGGAGTGAGTGATTGCCCACTCCATACTTTGACAGTGGTCTCACAGATCATATCATCCTTCCCGCATCCCATCTAGGGAGTGAGTGATTGCCCACTCCATACTTTGATAGTGGTCTCACAGATCATATCATCCTTCCCGCATCCCATCTAGTATGTAAGTGACTATCGACTCCATGCTTTCACTACTGTCCGACAGACCATAATGTCTGTCACAACCCATCCAGGAAGTGAGTAATTGTAAACTCCCTGCTCTCCTAGCTATCTCACACACCATCTCGTCCTTGTTGTATGTCATCTAGCGAGTGAGTGGTTGTGGACCACCGCTGCCTCACCTGTCTCATACATCGTAAAACACGCTCGTGTCTGAACAGGAGAAGGAAAATGTCCGACTACAAGCCACTCTTGATACATTTCGATCCCCGCATGACATTGAGCTTGCCGATCTTCAACGTGACAAAGTCAACCTACAGTTTGCGCTCGCCACCCTGCAAGGCGAGAGGGCTGAGGCCCACAGGACAATCGAGCGCCTAAAGGTTACCGATGCATTCTAGAGCCGACATCATGCTGATGTTCGTTTGCAGCGCGAAATAACTGACTTGCGGTCTTTCCTTGCCACCCTGGAAATGAATGCAGCAGAAGCCCACCAGAGAAACTTCCATGCAGAAATAGCGCTTGATGCAGCGCGCAATGAAGCGCAGCGCTTGAAGGTTACTCTTGATACATTCAGGAGGGAACACGATACTGAGGTCTGTCACTACAGCACGATAAAGCCAATCTTCAGTCTTCGCTCGATGCTTTACGAGTGGTGGCCGCCGAACCCGATGACAGATGGACCCCAGGCGTTAGTGCCTTCATAAAATGGATGCACGAGGGCTCGATCGACATGGATACGCCCCTTTTGAGCGACGACCCGTCAAGTTCTTCAAGTGGCAACTATAACGTACTTGCTCACGACGCTCTCCTACTTGCCCGTTCGCGAAACTGGAGCGTGGCGTACGAGTATGCGAAACAGGTGATTTCGGATTCGCTCCGCGTGCATCCATCCATTCATCCATTCATCAAGTCTATCGACATTCAACCGTCAGCCATGGGCTATATTGCCAAGGTTCTCGCACAAATTGGAAAGGGCGAAACGGAGGATGCGATGCGAGTCTTCGACCTCGCGTTCGGAGATTGTAATCCGAACGAGAGCAAAATGTTGTTACTCGTGAAGGTTTGCGGTCTATCGATGGTAGGTTCGAGATACAATTAACCATCTGCATCACTAGACGGTCATCATATTCGTGGCCGAGAAGCATGAAGATGCGATCTCCCGCATGCATAATCTGATTGCGGTTTCGAGAGACGATGAGACATTGTATTGCTACAATCAGGTATTTCATGTGGAATCAGACCGCGGACATGCACGTGATACCTTCGCCTAGATCCTTGGGAAGATGCACTTGATGCGAGGTGACTATGAATATGCGGTACAATCACTCGAACGGGGGCAGAGCCTTGCTTCATCCTGTACCGGCCGTGATCTGGAGACAATCTCAATCGTAAGTTACTTCTGGTGACGTCGCGCTGATGTACGCTTATTCCTGCAACAAGATATTCGGATGGAGCTTCGACGGGCTTCAGATTACGGTGCAGCGATCTCATTGTGAAGGTCTCCTTGCTGCGGGCCGGGTGGAGGAGGCCACAGAGGCACTTCTCAAGATACTTGAAACATTTGGCGATGAGATACGTGCGAGAAAAGTCACAGGAGAGTGGGTTACTGGTGGGTATCAACATGCAAATCAAGTGGATGTGGATAACATGTTCTCTCAGATCTCCAGAAAAAATGTGTCGAGCCGCTCGAAGCCCTCGGTGACACGGCACTCAGCTCTGGCGAGTACAACGAGGCGATTGCACAATACTCCTCTGCACTGTCTCTCAATCCTTCAAATCCAGTAGATATCCTCGTGAAGCGGAGCAAGGCACGAGCTTTAGAAGGATTGTGGCAAGATGCCTTGACGGATGCAAACAAAGTGCGTGTGTTGTGTCGTAGCGCATGAATGTAGCTTCCGGGCTCATCATCTCAATCTCTAGGTGATCACGTCGGAACCGTCATCACATCGTGGATACGAAAGGAAGTATGCCGCGCTTCACGGGGCGGAAGATTATGGTGGAGCGATCGATGCCGTCCTTCGCATGCTCTCAAATATCGAGAATTCTCAGGACGAAGAAATACGTCGTACGTATCTCTGATACTACTTCGGGGATCATGCATTGACAATGTTTTACAGGAATGAAAGAAGATTATACCCCTCCGCGCGAGACGATCGCTGCCATTGATCGTGCCATTCAAGAGATCTTCAAGCTCTGTCCACTTGTCTTGATTGACGTCACGACCGGCCGACTCTGTGATGCACAAGAACGTGCTCGGTTGTTCAGGTCGGAAACAACCTTCAAGAAGCTCATCTCTGAGACCGTGGTCACAAGAGTGGATGGCAAGCGCATCTTTCAAGCCGTCGCGAAATACTTCGAATGGGTTATGTTTTCCCACACATGGGATGCTAGTGGAAAAGAACCAACGTTCCACGACGTCAACCTGGTCGATTCGGTCTGGAAACTGGACACTGGATCACCGCTGCATGAGAAACTCCACAAATTCTGTACCAGTGCTCGCGATGACGGTTATCGATGGGTTTGGTCGGACACATGCTGTATCAACAAGGACACGGAGGCGGTCTTAAACCGGTCGCTTACTTCCATGTATAGCTGGTACGAAGAAGCAGCGGCAACCCTTGTCTATCTTGCTGATGTCCAATCCTTATCGGAACTCGGGGACCTCACGAAGAGCCGATGGATGACCCGTGCTTGGACCCTACAAGAACTTCTTGCTTCAAAGGTCATCCGATTCTATAACCGCGAATGGAAACCATATTTAAACGACATGCACACAAACCACAAGGAATCTCCTGTCATCAAGGAAGAGCTAGCTCGTGCTATGGGAGTCACTCCAGAGACCATAACCAGCTTTCGGCCGGATGATCTGGGAGTGCGGGAGAAACTCTACCTAGCATCGACGCGCAATGCAACGGTGGAGGAGGATATTGCATACTCCTTGATTGGGATATTCTCGAGCGACATCGTGCCTCGCTACGGCTTAGGAAAAACAGCACTCGGCCAACTTTTAGAGAACATCGTCGCTCGCTCGGGTGATGTAACTGTCATCGCTTGGATTGGGGAACCATCCCCATATAATTCCGCTCTCCCTGCCTCCCTCACTGTCTATAGCCAAAATCCGTATAACCTACCACCCATGGAGGTCAATGAACTGGACATGCAGGTCGAACAGCTGCGGACTCGGTTGCTACCAATGGATGTCCTCCCATTCTACCATCGAGTCATCCAGCTCCCCCGAGCAACTTTCTCAAACCGTTGCTTACAGCTCCCGTGCATCGTGTTCTCCGTTACCAAGATCGGCGTACAAGAATTAGGTGGCAGTGGGGGGAACCTCTATCGCGCAACAGTCTCACTGCTCGGGCGAGTGGAGTTTAGGACTGCGGACGTGATGCCACTGAAGAAGCCCCGAAGACTCGTCTTTGTACATCCCTGGCTCAGTGATCTTCGTGATGCACTTGATGGGTTCGTTTCGGACGATGAGCTGGAGGTTGAGTCCAATGCGGACTCCGATGACGAACCGGAGACTGAGTCCATTGCGGGCTCTGGCGACGGCACCGAAACTACATCCGCGCCCACTTCCCCCTTACATGCTGAGCCTTCAGCTTGGGTGGATAGCTATACCCAGGCGTTGAGACTGATTGTTCGCCTCGGGCGTTCATTCAACGCGCTCCTGCTCGAGCGGCAGCCAAATAGCAAATCATACAAGCGCGTCGCTGCTGAGTACGAGATCATGATCCCGGGAGTCCCAAACGTGACCAAGCCCCATGACATCCGAACCAAGGTGTTAGAGATCGTTTAGTTTGGATAGAGTACTTACCCCTATCCGTTTCTTTGCTTTGGACGTCGATTGTCGATGGACCTCCTTTACCGTCTTGCTCTCTTGCTGTCTCACTTAATCTCTGCAATCATTATTTCTGTCTTCACACCATCGTCTTGCACTCCTGCATTCATACCTCGACTATTCGTTACGCTGTGTAGCAGTTACCGTCTGTGCATCACCCAGATGCTAGATTATGCTCCCCTAAACCGTAGCCACCATCCGGTTCTGTCGCATCATATTTACCAGACTCGGATCACCCTGATTCAGAATGCGAGCACGTCCTGCTTGGCTGAAGAGATCGGAATAACCAGTCGCCTCTTGGAGACAGGAAGGTGCCGCACATCTTTAATCCACATCCCCAGCCAGCACTTCAATTTCACTCTGTGTTGACTTGCGAGCCAATGTGGCGCCTGACCTTCAAGTTTTGTATCACCGAAACAGTTACAACTTGTCTGGCTCCGTTGCGATCCTGCGTCCAAAGCCAACCTTTGAAGTAGGTAACAACGCTGGAGAATCAACAATCGAGAAGAGACTTTTTTTTTATTTTGCAAGTAAAATGGATGTATGATCAGGCGAGACAGAGTTCACTGTTGGCGGCCTACGTAAGAGGACGACGTAGGATTACCTAATTAGGTCAAGATGACCCCTTTTCCTTGGAGGGACTCGAGGTGAGACATGGTACTCGCGATTCACTTCGTGGTGTGGCAGAGTCATGGAATTACTCCTTCCTTGCGGACGCTAATTGTGCTATCTACATGCGACAAGTGAGTAGATTTCCCCTTAATTCTTTTAAGGGATTAGAACCAAAAAAAATACGGTGATCACAGACTTAAAGCGGGGGAGCATAAGTCTGTGGCCCCTGGCACGTGACCATTAACACCTACCCGACCCCAGCGGACTATTCGACCTCGCCAAAGTTGCCGATCTCAAGTGTGTGTGATGCCACTTCTCATGTCCATGCCCACTAACTCGCGCCCAGACTGCTCCCACCAAATTCGTGTACATGCCATACAATGGAGCTATGCATACACAGTGCCGAAATGCACTCTGAACAGCAACACGGCAGACGGTAGAGCCCCCATTTTTGCATACCTTCTTCGTGCTAGCTCCCTGGCGTAGAGGAAGAAGCACGTACTGATGCTCAAGTTTGTGGTGGGTGTATTTGACATTAATGCTCGCGGGAGCGTGCGTGATGACGGTGCCATTCTTTAGTATTGGGCTTTTGCCTCCGTCTGCGATGACCTGCTCGGACGAATAAACTGATCGAACACGGCAATAAGCGATTCACGCGTGCTGTAGGTTAATTATTTGACATAACTTGCGCTTTTTCTCAGGATATTTCCACAGGCTTCTTGTTCCAACGCGTGTAGGCGAAGATCCGGTTGCCCTCCCGCCAGGGATCACATCACAGTCGACCCACACTCCAAATCCCGCGCCAAGCTTGCGCTTCCCCGATGATGAGCCGATGATCCTAGGTCCAGAGGAGCGACCTTCCATCCCCTAGCCTACCCAAAAAAACCGAGATTAGGAAATGTACAGGGACCAAATTGTCGACCGCCATACTTTCCACGTGAGAAAACCGAAACAAGGTAGGTCACACCTTGTTCTACGGGCTTCGAGTTCCTGACAGAAGGCTTTGCAGGGAACCTTGACGAGCCAGCCTCTGAGACGATCCAACACACGCTTCGTAATGCGAGGAACATCAGTTTATCGCATTTGTATCGGGCGGCTGCTATTAATGCAGTTACGAGAACATGGCATGTAATGGTTAAAGCTCGGCATAGCCTGTAAGGACGTTACGTGTGTTATACGTTGCAGGAGCCTAGGGAGGCCTATTAGCAACAGCACGTCTGCGATGTGGATTCGAAGGAAGCATGGCGTATTGGGGTTATTCCGGATCTCGCGTATTTTGGACGCATGTATGGAGAGCGAAATCGGATGTCCATCGTCGAGTTTACTTCCAGGCGTAAACCTGGTCACAGTCGTGTATAGTGAGTCGATTGGCACCGTCGATACGCCCAGGCTTACAACCACGATCGATTAGGGTCGAGCATGAGCTGCCCTATACATGGGCAAACACCTACTTGCATCAGTGCAGGTACATGCGTATCCTGGACGCCGTCGACACCGACACGCCTCCTTGGGAATGCCAAGGAACCGGGTTGTGGCTCGGCATCCCAGAACCGATCCTAGTGCTCGTGCGGTGCAGAGGGCTACGACCTCTTGAAGCGATCCACTCCGCGTATCACACGTAGACGAACCAGTTCGCATTGGCAATGAAGCTGAGAACAGGTGCAAGGCTGCGAAGGTGTACAAAGCCGTCACCTGGAGGCGGAAGCCGCCAACAACGTAAGGTAAGATGGAACGCGTTGTGTTGATCTCGCTAAGCAACTCGATGCAGACTGATGTTTTATGATATTCAGTCGGATGAGATGGGTAATAGGAAGCGGAGGCGCCGTTATAGTGACGAAGATGAGATCGATATGGAAGAACGGAAACGGAGGCAGATTCTTAATAATGAGGTACGGAGAACTCGTTGGAAGTGCGGATCAGTTAAATTATTATTCCAGACAGCGCAATGATCGAACGAGACAAGGTCCGAGGGTATGAATCTATGGATGGATTCTACTCGTGATGGGAACCGGGCAATCTTCAAACGCTTGGCTCATACCTCCGCGACCCTGGGCATGATGCTCACTCATTTTCTTGGCGATGGTAGCCTCTAGATGTATCGTATACAGTGTGGTAAGCCCCAGGGTAAGTGAACTTTGTGCTTTTGTGTGGCACCTGAACACGTATGCAGCCAAAAATGCAAATCACGCATGAAGCCACATTGGAAAACACTCACATCGGGCTCGGAAGCCGAGGTATATGCGTTGGTGAATCAAACAGCCGAGTCACTGTTCAAAGTACAACCATTCCCTACCATTCCAAAGGGGATGATGGTATTCTGAATGGTTTCCCTGGCATGGAGTCCAAGGTCGTGGTCATACAGCTCCTGCCAGTATAGTGATGCATGAACCGCGGCATCACGGAGCAGTGAGTTATATAACAAATTCAAACACAGGTTTTGTAACAGCTTTGTGCAGCTCCAAGTATCATGTATCTTACCCGTGTTTGAATATATCAAATTTCGGTCCTTGGTGCCCAGCTTCTTAGCGTGGGAATGATTTTGCGGGCTGGGGCTCAAACGCATACGAAGAACAAACGTCCAACTGGTGGATATACTTTCAGCCACAGACGTGTTTTCAAACTGCTACAGCAGTTCACAAGGTGCGTCAAATTCTTGTGAAGAACGGCCTGTGTTTGAGCTGCTTTGGCCACGGACTTGCAAGTGGGTATGGGATCACGAGAACATGCCTATCACAAAAAAAAGAAGGCGAAAAAAAAATCCGCGCGCAGGTAGGCTTTTGTGCATCAATTTCCTCGTCGCCTGAAAGGAGATGTGCTCGACTGAGGCTTCTCTTTCGCCTAAGCATCTCTTACGCGACAGTGATACTTGACGACCACAACGGGTCGTATTGCCGTGGGTCATATTTTATTGCCGTATCACACGAGGGGACGGACCAAACCCTTTGCGGCAGGAACATACCAACTTGGCTCACGTTCATCTCCGAAGTCTAGAACGTGAATGCTGTGACTCCGAACGGGCATGTATGACGAGTCCCAAGACCGTAGGTTCGTCGTGTTTTGAGCTTTTTTGGCGCCTGGTAATATCGTTTTCGTCAGGTGCTTTGATGCGTGTTGCCCTGTCGGACATGTGCATGGCCGGGAACGTGCACGAGCACGAGCATCGGTATGGGTATGAACTCGGGAACTGGACCAGCGCGTCCACATTGCATCCTCATGGCGTTCGACCGTTAGCCTCATCCATCAGCTTCGGCCGTCACATCGGACGCACACCTCCGACAGTGGCGCAGCAAGTACGTTTCACATTACACCAAGTGACATACGTACCGTGGGTTGAGGCGTGGACCTCCCCGTCTTACCACAGTGCGGCGCGTTCCAAATCAGTGTAATTGTGCCAGAAACCTTTGCCCAGGGTGGGCGCATATGGGAGTGCAAAGCTTGTGCGGTGCACGTTTGTCCTAATTCCTCCGAGTCGGCGGGAATGGATGATCAAAGTTATAGTCAAAAAGATAAACTCGCCCATCCAATGTGGATGGATAGCCCGGCGTGCGCACCGATGCATTGATGGCCGTCACATCACATGTGTCTAACCCACCCGCTCACCGCCGTCAGATGACCTTGCCAAGTCCCCAATCCCGTCGTTCGATCGCCCAATCTGAAATCGACATCGGACCCCGGTGGGACGTGTGATCACTTGGCATTGGCAGGAAGGACCTTGAAGTCGCAGCCTTCGAGCCGTCACACCTGGTGTCCTGCGATTCGCCGCGCCCGCGAATATCGCTCAGGTGTCCACAACTTTTGCTTTCCTTTTTCCTGTTCCCCGCCACCTTTTGAGTGAGAACATGCGCGCGTGTTTTCTGTCCGGTAGGGTCCCTTGATGCGTTGAGTAATCGAACGGCTGGTTAGAGGAGATGGTGGCGCACTGGAGGGTTCGCGAATGTGTCCGTGCGTCATCGTGATGGCACGGTGCTTCTGTGTGGCGTGTTCAGAGGATCGTCCTCGTCTCTACTATCAGAGCACTATCGGCAGTCTCTCAAACAACTTCGATCCCACTCCTACTCGCAGATCACACCGTCCGATGGCCCGCAAGAGATGAAAGACGAACATTGCCACACAGCGCCACCGAGCTCCCTCAACGTCCGACCGTCCCGACTATGGCAAGCCGGGCACTAAATCGTACGACGAGCAGGGCAAGGTGTCTATGCCTCTTGCGATACGCAACCTCCTTTTATTTTATTTTTCCACTCTCAGGCGTCCTTGTACGACCGGCAACACGCCTCCCATCCGTTGTCTTCGCAGTGGACTGCCATACCTGGAAACGGGAACAGAATGCGTACCTCTGGGGACACGAGTACACAAACTCAAATTCCAGACGCGCGAACGTTGACTTGCGTCCCCTGTTTATGGGCTGATGGATCCGAACCGTCGCGTTTCATCATGACGCACAACTCTTACATGGGTTCCTCGTGCAAGCAAAGCTGTGGCACAGCGATTAACATAGACATTATATAGTGTTATAAACAACGACTGTCCAATGGATGACAGAGTTGTGGACAGGTGGATAAGCAGGGATGCGTATGTCGATTGCCAAATATATGTAATACAGCACTGCTACAATTTGCAAAATTCCATCTACGCCATCGATCGTGGTATCAAATCAGATAGGAACGACTAACCTCAGTCACGCTCACGCTCCTGGGCGCAACCCCCTGGGGGTCATCGAGGCCTCATGTTCGAGCAGAGAGGGCTAGGCAGTCACATGCGATATTTTCGCTTAAGAGCCGCCCACGAGAGAGCTGCTGTTCGATGGAAGGTGACGAACTGATTCATATCTTGTTCGGGAACGCGATTGATGTCGAGTCGATTCCAGTATCGACAGAGGGTATAAACGATATCGTTCGCATCGCGTTCTGAGCCGCGGCTGTGCAAACGGGTCCGATTGATTAGCCAAGCACACACGCAAGTGGAAGGGGACTCACATGGACCAAGTTTTGAGTTTATCTCGGACAAACTCTGAGAGGGTCAAAAAAGGGATGCCTTTTATGTTCATGGTTGTGGAGCCATCAAGCCGTCGAGGACCATGCTCGCCAGCAGGCAAAATCTCGATCTGGGATGTATGCAAAGACAGATAAGTATGATTGGGGCGCCGCAAGAGGTGCGAGCTCACTTCAATGGCGGGTATGAGACGACGATATGTGGCATGCAAGCTGTGCAGAATGTTACACGGGATGAGGACCATGTCAAGAGCAAGGGCCTCTACCGATTGCTCCATGGAGAGTGAGTCGTCGTGAAATATTCGCTGTCCGCTACTGCTTGGCGGACGCGGCGGAACGGGTGCGTGGAACCACCCTCGACGATGCAAAAGATTTCCTGCAGAAAAGGATGAGGGGGTGACGCGACAGGGAAGAGAGGACGGACATCGCAGCGGGGGCTGTCGGACATGACGGCGGTGAGTATGCTGCCGTGAAATGCGTGGGGGATGGCGTGGAGGGTGAGGAGCTGAGAGAGGGCCATGGCGGCCTCGAGGAGTCGTCGGGTGTCTGAAGACATTGGGGGAGGGGGGAGGGGGCGTAACGCGGAATGTTAGCGTCAGGGCATGGTAAAATAGCGCGTTCTTGATGAGAAGGGAGCGTAGGGGGATAATTAGTTCCGTGAGGGATGAGCGGAAGCAATTCGATCTCGGTCGGATTTGGCCGAGCAGAAAACGACACACTTTTCATTTCCATTTCGGGACTGGGGTAACAATATTTCAAATCGGGGAAATTGCCCACCCCTCTCGCGGTCAAATCACTTTTCGTCCTTTTTCCTCTTACCGCGACATTTCGGTCCTGATTTTGTGAATGCAGACGTCCATCCGCAATGTAATGCACCCCAGACTCGCCCGCAGCCTCGCCTGGAATGCCTTCCTCAGGCCCACCCCCGCACACCGTCCAGCGCCGCCCCCGACCGAGGAGGACGCCAAGGCGGCTATCCTCGAAAAGGTCATGAAGAGCAGGCTTCCCTCTGATCTCATGCTTCGCTGTATGTCACCCACTCTCTTCCGTGCACTCACCCACCAACCTCCCCTCGCAACACATGCCCAGGCACCATCATAGACGACCAAGGTCTTTATTTTCTCACATTCGTCACCTCGCACTCGCCTTTCCTCACCACGTAATCGCTTCGCCCCAGGTGCGGTCAAGAGTATTTCCGGACAGTTCAAGAGATCAGATTTATGCAACGAACACCGTCTGAACGTAAGTCTGTCAGGATACCATTCAGTTGAGGACGTCATACTCCATCCCCGCTGACGTTCATTATGAAGCCTCGTGACCTGCGCAAAATAGACTCCCGTATACCAAACTTGGTTCCCACTATTCTCATCCGTAAAGAGGCCATCTTGGTCAGTGTCCCCCCGGCTCCTCAACCAGCCGAACGCTTGCTCAACCTCCCCAGATCAACATATTGCACATCAGAGCGCTCGTCAAGGCCGACGCCGTCATGCTCTTCGATACTTATGGTTCAAATGACTCTAGGCTTCACTCCGTATTTTTATACCACCTCGAGGTACGGCATCAGTGCGGCGATTCATCTCTTCGCCAGCTTCACTTCTCGACAGCATAATCTCAAGGCCCGTGGTAGTGGTGCTCCTTACGAATTCAGGTGTGCTAATAGCCTCCTATCTTTCAACGTTGTCCAAACCGTTTTAATACCCATCAGGGCAATAGAGTCGATTCTTCTCTCCGTTCTCAGTGCGCTCGAGGCTGAAATGGTCTTCATCCGCAACCTCGTTGGAGGACTCCTGGCTGAGCTCGAAGACGATATTAACCACGATAAATTTAAACGACTCCTTCATTATTCGAGGCGCCTCGCTGCTTTCAAAAATCGCGCAACTTTGGTATGACTCTTTGTTTATATCTTTTTTTCTAGCTTGATTGCCTTCTACAGGTCCAGGAAGCCCTGGAAGATATTTTGGAACAGGGTTTGTCTTGACCTTTGCTAATCACCTCTCCCTGATATCACACACAGACGAGGACTTGAATGCGATGTATCTTACTGACAAGAAGAATGGCTCTCCTCGTGACATGCATGAGCATGACGAACTAGAGATCTTGCTGGAATTCTTTTCCAAGCAGGTTGAGGAAATAGTTAACGAGGCTGAGAGTATCGAAGTGTGTTAAACTAGCAGAGATAGTTCGGAGTCTCAACTGATCGACACCACAAAGGCAAATGTCCAATCCACCCAGGAAATCGTCGAACTCATTTTAGACTCAAATCGCAACGCACTTCTTGCTTTGGACCTTAAAGTTTGTTCTTTCTCTTCACAAAACAATTTCAACCACTTAATACAACAGGTTTCTATTGGAACCATGGGCCTTGGATCTGGTGCCCTCGTTGCTGGACTGTTCGGGATGAATGTATGTGAACGCCATACCGCCAACCCTTTCTGTTTCGGGCTAATCAGTTCTATATGAAATTCATAAAGTTACAAAGCCACATGGAGGATATGCCTTATGCCTTCGCCGCGATGTCTGTTGCTTCGTCCGCTATCGCGGCACTGGTCGCCTGGGCTGGCCTCTGGAGGTGATGACATTGCTTATCCACGACATCCGTGCCACCCTTCTCATGTCCACTGTACTGCGCAGACTTGCCAAAATACGCAAAGTTGGCTTGACGAACTCGCACACCAACAAACACGCCATTGCTGATTCCAAGCCGCGCGCGCCATGGATACCCTTGCCTTTGCGCCGCCGAAATCCCGATGGATGGTCGTGAGAATCGGCCGCGACCTTGACTTGGCCCCCTTCATTATCGCATTTTGCCGTGTCATTGTCCCTTGGCTTCACCTCCTGATTGCTGCCTACCTTGGAACCAGGATCAATGCGAGCCGCGTGTAATTCACCTCGGTTGCAGATCACTCATCATATCTCCGCGCACGTACACCATAGATAGACCAACAAATCATTACATGTCCTTTTTTCATCTATTTTCAGATCCTCTTCTGTGTCATTCCAAAGGTGCAAATGGAAGGAATCGAAGGGCGACGATCGGATCATCCCGCTACCCAATGAATTCAGTCGCCTGAGGTGAAAGAATGCGCGAGCAGAAAAATGAATCGGATAGTCGGACATCTCCGTCGGTTCTGTGAATCCGAGTGTCGATGTCCCCTCGTCGTATACACACATTTCTACAAGGAGCGGTTGTCGGGTTTGGGTTTTACCATCGTCGTTATTCGCTACCGGCGATCAGTATAACCGTTTATCCCGTTGAAACCGAACGACAAGAACACGTATCGAATAGCATATATCGTAGCCCAATGCACTGCGATACATGTGATATACGATGACACGTCCTACGATCGTACCATACCAGCATCGTACCCATTCGGTTTCAATTCTCTATCGCCGTCAGTTACGCGTCGGCCTTCTCCGAGTCCCCATTTGGCCCTGGGACCAGTAGCAACAAACGCTTGCGTGTCGTAACCGCGATCGTGATCGTGATGGTATCGTATACGATTGTGAATTGGACACGGATGAGTACGATAGCACCTACCCGAGTCGCTGTACGGTGGACTTTTGGGGTATTTCATCTCCGACTGAAAATACCCAATTCGGCAAGTGCTGTGGTTCGCGTTGTGACAAGACCCGTTTGATCATGACCTCGGTGAAAGAGAAAAAGAAAAAGAAAAAAAGGTGGGGGAAGGGGAAGGGTGAAAAGGGATGTAATTGACGAATTTGGACGGCGTTGGACGAAATCGCAAGACGACGACGGGGGTCATGTATCATAGCCCGAAGCTTTTCGAGCTATAAGATGACTCATGTGCGGTCTCCGAGGGCGACGGGGATCAATCGGGTGTAGTCTGCTTTATGAGGGCAGGTCCCGGCATCAGAATTCCTAGTCCAAGTTT
>QFEI01001831.1:18409-29211 GCA_003316145.1 Neoboletus magnificus | reverse complement strand
GCTCTCGTTTTCTATCTCGCATTCTTTCTTTCTTTCTATCTTCCTTTTTTGGGGGGGTAGCGAAGCGCAGAGTAGGATGCATCAGATCGTCCGAGTTCGAGTCCGAAATCTGTTGTCGATGATTATCGCACCCGGTGCTTTCCTTCCGTATGATTCCTATCATTCTATCGTCATCCAGGGGAGGGGGTTAAGGGGAGGCATCAGAACTAAGCACAACAGAGACAACACCAACAAAATAGGACGGGGGTGATCACAAAGGCAAATCTCCACACGAGTGGTACCTGTAGAATTTGAAACCGAGATTGCGAGGATGCGTGTAAAGCGTGAACACTAGATAGCACTGAGCGGTTTCGGAGCTGTGAGAGGCTGAAGCGTTTCGATAGCAAACATAGCGAGGTTGCGCCCATCATGTGGCGCAAAATGACATGGAAGATTACACGGACCGAACGAAGACCGTACGGTTACAGAAACTGGTTGGGTGTGGTGTATGATATATGATAAGCATACTTGAACAGACATGCAATGACAACGCCCCTTGACGCGCATCGTGTACAGTACGACTACAATTAATATCTGACCAAGAGTGAGAAAAAAAAGTAAGAGTCTAACACATCCATAATACCGCGAAAACGAAGCGTCTTATCACGACGAATGACCTGAGACGTGGAACCAAAGGGATCTTTTTGAAAGCCACGGAGCAAGGGAGTAAGGGGAGAGGTTGATAAGCTACATCAAGGTGGATATATAAATGTCCATGTCCATGCATGTCCAGCATCAGAAGGTCAGCACGTGGTTAGGCGCGTACCATCGTGCTGTAGTGTCGGTGCTTGTGAGTGAGTGTCGATCGCAGACCGCGGGCATTGGGGAGACACCCCTGTTTCACTCCCCGAGCTTCTTGATCTACAAGCACGTCACGACATGCCGTGAACCGGGAATATTTAGTTGCCCAATGCACGGAACGGCCAAGCACACGTCCCTTCCAAATTAGATAAAGGGCGTATCAAACGGAATCGAAACGAAACACGAAAGCAAAGGAGAATCAGAATCAGAAAAATAAACAGGGCAGACCCAGATCAAACCCATGAAGAGGGGGAGCACCCACAAATCTCAGTCTCGTGGTGGCGGGGGCATATCCGGGATTAGATAGTGCACAGGACGTCCGTCCCCAAAGCTCCCATTGAGTACAAAGTCCGTTGGCGTCCCGAACGTACCCGCTCCCATTCCTGTTCCGTGTGATTGCGAAGACTCGGCACCCGCCGTAAATGTAGACACCGAGTCTGTGTTCGTGTCTTCGAGCAGTATCGAGGGATCATATTGTGGAACGGGTTTTCGAGAAGTGCGTCGTGTCACGGAGACGGCGCTGGTTGAGATAGAGCGATTGACGGGGGTGGCCGCTACGGATGAGAGGGGATACTCTTCTTTGGAATGGGGGTGCGTAGGGGAGTGAGGAAAGCGGGTAAGGCTTGGGGATGGTAAGGTGGGCATTGAGAGACGCTCGCCGCGGCGTCGGGTGGAGGCCTCCATTGAGGACCGGATTCGCTGCGCTTGTTGCTCAATGCTTTGAGTGGACGTCCGCAGAGAGGCGGAACGAGATCGGGAACTTTCGGTGGCGACTGGGGTGGGAATTTGGATAGAATAGTATACCGAGGAACGACGGTCGTAATGAACGGGTGTATTTAGTGCGTCGAAAGGGCTCATGCCGGAAGAAGGGCCAGGGGAGACAAGTTTTTCCTCCCCCATGGTGGCAGCGTCCTCGTCAGAACCACCAGGGGTGGTCGTCGCAGACATTTTCCCACCGGCAACATCTTCAAGGACACGTCCCGTCGACTCTGAACGGCCGTGGAAGTGGTCACCGGTAAGTTGGGTCCCACTCTCTCCTGGTTGAACGTTCGAGTCGGTAGACTTGAGCGATCCCCATTTTTGGTTCCGGGTCCTACCACCTCCTACGAATGGTCTTCTTCGTTTCCGTGACCACAGGTATACCCCTGCGATGATAGCCAAGGAAACACCAACGACGGCGCCGATGGCACCCCCCACGATGTCCGCCACATTTGTTTTTGAGGCTGTGGAGGATGGGGAGGCAGTGACGCTAGAGGACGCTGTGGTTGAAGTCCCCGTTAAACAGGTGACATCTGTTCCGTTCGCAATGAAGAACGGCGCAGAATTGTTGCCAACACTCGGCTTAGTGAGTGCGAGAGCCTGTATCTCGTACCAACCCTGCGTGAGATTGACAGGAGACCACATCCAAGATGACGCAGACGTGTTGGTAGCCACCAGCTGCTGCTGAATCGTATTGTTGATCGTGCTCTGCCTTGCCCTGAAACGAGACAGCGCATAATGTTGATCCACGCCGATGTTGGTAACCGACAGCATCAATTCGACCCCGTTTCCGGTGTAATTCCACGAAATTAAGCCCGAGGTGCACGTTGTCACATTATGAACGGTCAAGTCGAAGATGGATGGAGAAGACGAGGGTTGAGGCGTGGCTGAAGAAGTTTCGGACGCTGAACGCGAAGATGAGGTCGCCGATGCCGACGACGAATGCGATGGGGTGTCTGATGGTTCCAATAGGGTGTTTTGACGACATGGTCAAGGGTGTACGTGAGACTTAATAAAAGACGATGACACAAACTGCTTACCGCCTGACGTCGAAGACATTGTTGTTGCTTCGGACGTCCTCGACGTCGACGAGGATGTCTGTGGAGAAATTGGACCGGGACTTATGGAAAGAGGTTGGGCTGCAGTGGAGACGGGTCCCTGACGCGCCTCGTGTATACGAGCAGGCTCTGTGGCTGCGATCAGTGCGGTGAAGAGAAGGAAGCCACAAAGCTGCATAAGCGAGACTCGCTGTAACGTCATGTCGTCTTCTGATGGCAACGTGCTTCAGTGTTTCAGGCAGAAAAAAAAACAAAGGAACTGACGATTTACTAAGAGCACTGCTTGTTCGACAGGTCCGAAGCAGCTTGTCACTCCAGTGCCTGTATACAGCTCAGAGGCGCTAGTCGACGGGGAGAGATAGCAAGGATGACCGTCTGGACGACGGACGAACTGGCGGGACGGTGCTTGGGAGAAAACTCACACCGTGGCACTGGTTGTCTAGGGACGGTCCGCTGAACGCAGCCTTAAAACAATAGCCAGCTATTATGAGTTTGTTCCCCACGTGCATGGCGACCTACGGTAGTGGCCGGTCACCTGCCCACGAGATAACTTACGTATGCACTTGAGGATCATTCTGGTCCAACGAGAACGAACGTGAACAGATACGATTACTTATGGGTTAGTATCGAAAAGAGGGCAGACAGGCCTCGCCCGATCCCGCCCCACGCCCCGAGTCCTTCCGTTCCGTTCTTTTATCAAGGCTCTTATGCTCAGCCCGAAGAATGACGCCATGATCCGCATTAGGGCTTCAATTATTGCCTGGTTCAATGGTCTAGTGGTTATGATTTCTGTCTTACACACAGAAGGTCCTGAGTTCGACCCTCAGTTGAGCCATGACTTTTTAATCTTCGGTCTGGCCCCCACATCCATTATGTAAATCCATAGCTTGATCTAATCCTTTGACATCTAACTGTCTCTTGATTGATCCCAATCCCAGCTACTCGTTCTTCGATCCCCCTTTAGAGCCGTGCCGAGGCCCCGTCTGTCTGTTTTCCATTTTTCTCGGACTACAAATTGAACGCAAGCACGCCCCTTTCTATCCGTCTAGGCCAGATATATAGATTCCGCGCCCACTCGGAAACCTCCTCCGAGGCCCGTGATATAATGCAAACCCTCATTATCCCCCTCACCCCCGCCCCTCCGTCTCTCACGGGGAAACGCATAAGGGAATATCTGGAAAATATATGGACCTATGATTCCGTTGCTGACGCCCTAAGAGCACATCCGTGGGATATAATAGTGGGCGTCCGCCGGCCTTTCAAGCCAGAAGGGCAAAACATTCTCTCTTCTGTTTTATCGGGTTGTCGTCGCGTGCACGCAACTGCACACGACACCTTGCAGGTGATTTTTTTAAATCAATTTTTGAAACCAACTGTACTTTATCCATATAGGATTTACTATTGCCAGGGGGGTCAGGTGACCACGATCGATCCCTGTTGACTGTTTCAGGGGAGGGGAACAACGCCCTGGAACTGGAAAGCGATTCAGAGTTGAAGCTCCGGTCAACGCACGCCACGCCGCACAACGCTGACAGGATAATTTGTCCGAGACTCCCCACACCCGTTGACAAACCTGGGGAAAAAGGCGCCAAAGTGAGGGGAGCGGGGGGGTTAAGTTGGATACCCCCAGATCCCGAACGCGAAGCTCTTGCGTTTTGATATTTCAAATTGCAGGTTTACTCGTCGTCCTTGTTCGAAGATCGTCTGTTTCCTTTCGAGTTCCCGTTTGGTCGTGTGCGTGATTCATGATCCTTCCGTAGTTCGTACCTCGTCCAAGGGCGGTGCAGAGTCCAGACATGCGGTGAGACAGACAGGTTGGCATATGGATTCGGAAGGACTCATCAGATTATTCCCCCCATCCCCTTAATTAAGTCCAGCGACTGACGCGTATGTGTCGTATGCAGCGGTGTCTGTTGTGAACAAACCCGCATGTACTGTACTCCCGATCGCGTAAGGGATCGTTTGAAAGATGTCACGGCTCTCCTCCCAACCCAAGATCCGCTTAGCAGGTGTTCTCAGAACCATCGATCTCCTCGTCCCGGCGATTTCCAGGTTGCCGTAGATGGAACCAAAGCCCTGGGCTCTGAACCACTCAGCCACATCAGAGATATCACAGAAGGGGAACTATGGTATACCCGTCATGTTGCATACCGTAATCCATACAGTTGCTATATTTTTGTTGTTGCCACATCGTGGAGCTTCTCACCACTTCTGCTGCCGATGGATAACATCAAAGTAGACAGATCCGTCAAGGCCGCCTTCGTATGTTCCTAGCGCATGTTTTCTACCTCTCTTCCAGGATTCCCGGACGCCAAGCTCAAAAGTTGAAACGGGGATAAGGGAGGATTTGCAGTTTGTTTATAGCTACCAATCGGTCGTGCTCAGGGTTAGACTCGGTTATCTCGAGACAAGTATTGCTTTAGGGACTGTAGATAGTGTAGGGATATCATCATGAGATGCACGAGTGACATTAAATCGAAGCAGGCAGGCGTGTGTACGTCCTCGAGCATCCAGGTCTGCACAGGATCGCGAGCGTCCAAGAAAGACAGCACGGGGGGAAAAAGAAAAGAAAGGAGATGGTCATTACGAGTCGTGAGCAGCGCTGTTGTCAACCCGGGACGCTCTATATTGTGTCCGAACCGCATTCCCGGAGCTCCTCTTCTATAGCTTTGCGACCTTGCTCCGTGAGAACGGGTATGCCGGTGTCGATATCCCTCTCAAAATACGTGGGTATATACCTGAAAATGGTAATACGTCAAGCTCGTCGTCCGACATCAGGGCCTGACATTCATCCACTTACTCCTCGCCTTTTCGTTTCCGCTCGCTCGCCTCATCACGCTGCCTCTGCTCAAGCGCGAGCTTGTGCTTGGTCGCGTCCCCATACTCCTTGCTAAGGAGCTTGGCAGTGACATTCTCCCACAACTTTCGGCTTTCCTTGGGAAGCTGCTTCTCGAGGGGACGTACGACCTTGGGAATAACCTGTAACTTTTCGAGGTCCACCAGCGTGTTGTACTCTGCCGTCGACGACACAGACACGCTGGACCCCGAAGGATTACGTCGCCACCGGATGCGGTTTCGCCAACAACCATCGAAGAAGGCGACGACGCGAGAATTGGGGACGTGCTTAACCTTCGTCCACTCCTCGTGCTCCGTCTCGTCTTCGTCGTACGTGTGGATGACACCTTCCACGAGGAAATGGGCCCGCCCAAGCCATGACTGAGTTCCCAGCCACGACTAAATTAGAAACATATCCCGCAGTCAGGCGACCAACGTACCTCTTCCTTGTACTCTATCACTGCGCGGTAGCTTTCCTCACCCTTCCCGCCAGTACATGTGATAATCGTCGAATCCGCGACTGTGATGTAGAAGCTCCCTCTCAAAATCCCATTGACGCTCGCAATGGGATGCGTTATGTGGTATTGCTCGCCTTCTCCTGGACCACCATTGATGTCGATGTAAATTCCCTTGTTGTACGATCCTGGTATGACGCGCAGCGCTGTACCAGATATCTTTGCAGAGATCTGGTCGATCCCCCCCATCTCGATAGAGCGAGCGGGACAGGCGGCATAATAGGCGGATACAGGTGGATGGTGGGAGACTTGTTCGGTAATATACACCACACGGAGAGGATCAGTATCTGATCCACCTGCGCCGAGGGAGAGGCTGGATATGCGTCCAGCAAGATCAGCATCGGGAATATGCTGAGGCGAGGTAGGAGCAGTCGAGGGGCTAGTTTTGCTCTTGGAGAGGAGACTGAGACCACTTCGAGTGCTCTTGGAGCTACGTTCGCTTCGTGCGCTCTTGATACTCAAGGTCTCTGATGGCACCGCAATGGTCGGTGCCTGCGGCGAAGGTGGTGTGTGTGTTGTGTGTGTTCCGAATATCGGGGGTTGCGTTGAATCAGAGGAGTAACGCACAGGAGGAACGTCCCAATGCGCACGGAAGTGCTCTCCGAGAACTGAGTTGTATGGTTTACACACTTTACCATGCTACATGCGCGAGTGTCAGGGCTCGGATAAGTGTGATCAGATGGCAGCTGTCGCTTACAATGAACTTGAGGTCCTTGGTAAACGTAAATCGCACCGCAGCAAGCATGCGCTCAAATGCATCGTCTGAATCGTTGATGCTACGGCGAGAGTCACGGAACCGAATAGCACACAGCACCGAAGAACGACGTACGCCGCAAATAGATCAGGTCGATCGAGGTAATGCCAATACTCCAGGTTTGGCAACGGCTCGAGCAAGGAGGCTGGAAGCGACAAGCGCCTGCGTAGAACAGCGGTGAGTGGCTCAGTAGCTATGGTTGCGCAGCACCCACATCGCAGCGATATCTTTCACGCCGAGACACTTTTTGACGAGCTGTACAATCATCTTGAGCTTTCCACCTTCTCCAGCATCAGTGGGCTCTTCTGGGACGGAAATGGGAGGGCCTGGTGCATCCTCGTCAAGGACAAGAGTACGTTCAATTGTTGGGGTAAGATCGTCCCTGCTATCAGCCATGTCGTGCTTTGCTCTCTAAACTAAAGTGCGAGATTAAAGGTAAAGGAGAATGAGGGGAAGAAAAAGTTTCCCGACGGATGAGGTTCCCAAAGGGTGGTGGTGCAGGACGCGAGGCCGCACGTGTGGTAGCAAACACTCAATGTGTGTACAAAACAAGCAACCCTCGGTCAAGCTTTTCAGTCAAACATGGCTAATCCGAAGTTCCACTCGTCGTAGGTGTGCACTGCACTTTAATATGACCCGGGTGTCCTTGCGTCGACTCCGGTACGTTAACAGGATTGCGCCTGACAACTAGCAGCCACTTTCCACACGTCGCGTGATGGTGGGGGTATAATGTCGCATATATCTATGCTAAGAGTCACAGCGCGCGGAACCATCACCGTTCCCGGTCCTGCTACCGAATCTTACGGCGAGATCTTCTCAAGCTTTCCTCGGTGCCTTGAAGGGGGACAGCTGCCAGCAAACTCGTTCAACTTGAGAATGTCTTCAATGTTTCACCCAACGAAAAATTACGTAATTAAGAACTTGAACATCACGTGACTCACCGAGGCGGCAACTTGGCAGGTTGCCACGCAGAGACCCATCGGGTATCGACAGACGCGTATTGTGCTCTTTTGTGTTGAGTTGTGGCCGTTGGACGGTGGCTCTGATGAGTGCATGTGCCCCTACACAGTGTCACAGAGTTCTTGTAGTGAAAGACTATAGCGCTAGTTTGTTGTTATTGCCATCCAGTTGGGAAATTGACTTCCTCGACCCCATACTCAAAGAGCTTTTTACCCCAGTCAGTTACAATTATCGTCGTTTTCGGACAACTCGCCTTGTTCGTCTAGACCAGATTCGTGTCCCCGTTGTCGCATATGCCAATGTTGGGGTGCCGTTGCACAGCACTACGAGAAATATCCAAATTTGTACCGGTCTGTGGCAGCGCACGTGAGTGAGCGGGGTTGAGCTGGCGGCTGTGACCTGCTTCAGACGTCCCTCTCGGTTCTGTCCCTCGTTCATCAGTCTCATCGGTATCGATGGTAGACGACAAATACATCGGGCTGGCCCTAGCTGTCTCTAGCTCGATTGCTATCGGAACGAGTTTCATTATTACCAAGAAGGCGAGCCGACAACTGGTTCCACGGTCCCGCGTTTTTCAGAGCTGATGTGGGCGTGTCCTAGGGTCTAACAGATGCTGGCGCACGAAACTCTTCCTATACTTCTGCCTCCGATGACTATGCCTATCTTCGGAATCCGACATGGTGGGCTGGAATATCGACCTGTGGGTTCACCTTTCTTGTCCTTTTAATCAGACTTACATGGTGCGTCTCCGTGCTTGAACAGTGATATTAGGCGAAAGTGAGTTACCAGTCGAGATATGGTCATTCGGTACTCATTCCAACATTCCAGTCGCAAATTTTGCTGCCTATACGTTTGCGCCACCAATTTTAGTAACGCCGTTGGGTGCGTTGAGTGTCCTCATTGGGTTGGTTCCATCGATTTATCAGTGTAGTCGAACTTGACACCGTACAGTGCAGTACTCGCGTCATTTCTGTTGAATGAAGAACTAGGTCACCTCGGTCGAACGGGATGTGCGCTATGCTTAATTGGCTCCATCATCATCGTCTTGCATGCACCACCAGACAAGGAGATACAAACGGTCGATGAGATCCTTCACTATGCCATACAGCCAGGTAAGTCGACGTTGGGGTTTTTGACAGACTACTTATTTGGCGTAGGCTTTATGTTATACTGCCTTTCCGTCTTCATCTTCACGTTGATCATGATTTTCAATGTTGTACCTCGCTATGGCCGCTCAACCCCTCTGGTGTACATCTCCATATGTTCTGTGGTCGGCTCGGTCTCTGTCATGGCGATCAAAGGATTCGGCGTCGCTGTCAAACTCACATTGGGTGGAAATAACCAATTTACGCATCCAAGCACATACGTGTTCGGCATAGTCGTGATGAGCTGTATATTGGTGCAGATGAACTATTTTAACAAGGCTCTCGACACGTTCTCCACAAACGTGTACGTCCACTCATTCGTTCTCCCTTGATGACACCTCATTTGCAGTCCTGCAGCGTCAACCCCATGTATTACGTGGGCTTTTCTACGGCAACAATCGTGGCATCCTTGATTTTATTCCAAGGGTTCAACACCACCGGTGGTACTGATACGATGACGTTGCTCGCCGGGTTCACCGTCACCTTCCTCGGTGTTCATCTACTCAATCTCTCACGACAAGCTGACCCTCCGAAAGCGAATGGCCACTCGACGCTCGAAAGCGGGCTTATGAACCCACGCATGAGCCTTCAGGGCCGCCCGTCGCTCGATACCTGGGCAGGTACATCCGAGCTACGACCCGACGGCGTCCTCCACTCAGCAGGCCACGGCCGCCGAAGTTCGCTATACCGCGCACAGAGTAACACGTTATTCAACGCGTTCGAGGAGGAAGACGGCGTTGTCAGCATGCCATTATCGCAACTCCGGGAGAGCGAAGAAGAGGACGTAGATGGCACGGAGGACGACAGCGATGCGGACGAACGGACGCGATTGCATTCCGAACATCGTGTACGACCCAGCGTGTCTAGAAGCCATAGTAATTCTCCCGTGACGCTGCAGGGCAGTGCGAGAGCGTCACCCCGGGTGTCTTGACACACAAAAAAGAAACGATGGGGTGTCGATTGCTACGTGTACATACCATCCGAGACGGACTACAGCTACTATAGATTTACATCTATACCTCTTTTTATTCTTTTTGCACTTGACGCCTTCGAGTCCACTGGCATGCCCTTGCAAGGGTGTTATCATCCAAGGTACTTGTTAGGCGTCGCGGAAAAGTGGCTAAGCCATAAAGCCGGATCCCTAAACGGGGTTCGCTTGCGAAAATGGGCGACGGTGCCTAGGGAGGATGTGCACAGGCTTGTAAGGGTCTCCGGGACGCTCGCTCGCAACCTAGATATCGGTCCTTTGGAGTGAGTTCTACGGTTCTATCGCTAGAGCGAGAGCTGGGACGAAGCCTTGATCACCCTTATCCAGAAGCACATTCCCCGGAGTGATGCCGGGACCCGGAGCACGTCACAGGCCGTGGCGTCGTGGCTTGGCGGGTGAGACCCTCGAAATGACAGACCCCGCCCGGAGTTGAATCAATCTACGCCACCCGGGGCTGAAGGCGAGCGCGGATCACGATACTTGAGCCACCCCGGCAATGAAATTTAGTAATGAAACCTGGTTATGTCGCGCATCATGTCCATGTCGAGGGTGGCGCTTTCGTAAGACCGCTGGCGACGATTCCAGAGGTGTCCCTCCCAAGTGCCAACATGTATTTAGGACACCCATCCCAGGATGCTTTTCATATGAAACTTGCGCGTACGGGTGTGCAGAGTGGGTAGCGGTCCTAGCGGTCCAAACATCATACACCTTTGCAAGAGAAGTCACTTTATGATGTCGGAACAAAACTCACCCGGAACGACAGACGTGAAACCTGGTGACAGGCTTGTCCCGACAGCAACGTTTGGCGCGATGATCATCATGCCATGGTCCCATTCAGTATGAAACAAACATCATGCAGCGAGCGGGTTTGTCTCGGTTGTTGAGACCCGTAGCCAAGGCAGTGCGCAGCCGCAACATCTTTGGTGGATTATGGTTTTTTTTTTTTCA